>WSYH01000767.1:56604-148508 GCA_036426205.1 Ascaphus truei | reverse complement strand
CTGAGTGACAGTGTGTGACTGAGTGACTGTGTGTGTGACTGAGTGACAGTGTGTGACTGAGTGACAGTGTGTGATGAGTGACTGAGTGTGTGACTGAGTGACTGAGTAACTGAGTGTGTGACTGAGTGACTGAGTGACTGAGTGTGTGACTGAGCGTGTGACTGAGTGACTGAGCGTGTGACTGAGTGACTGAGCGTGTGACTGTGTGTGACTGAGTGTGTGACTGAGTGCATGTGTGTGTGACTGAGTGCGTGTGTGTGTGACTGAGTGCGTGTGTGTGTGACTGAGTGCGTGACTGACTGAGAGAGAGAGACTGACTGAGTGAGAGACAGAGACTGAGTGAGTGAGAGAGACTGAGTGAGAGAGAGACAGAGAGACTGAGTGAGAGAGAGAGAGAGACAGAGAGACTGAGTGAGAGAGAGAGACTGCGAGAAGGAGAGAGCTGCTATACAGTACTGACCCGCGTGCGTGCCTCTCACCTCCTTGCTTCCTCCCATTCATTTTATTTGAATAAAGCCTACTGTATTTATTTTGGTTACAAATGCATTATTTACATCAGTTATGCACGTATATGATGATTGCAGTACAGTACATGCATTGTAAAGTGGAAAAAAGGCAGTGCTTCACTTTAAGTACATTTTCACTTTACATACATGCTCTGGTCCCATTGCGTATGTTAAAGCGGGGTATGCCTGTACTAGGAGATGTTACGTAAAGATTGTAAAAAACAAACAAAGCTTTTGTTTATCATGGAAATGCTAAAAGTTTGAAAGAATATGAAAAAACAAACAAAAAAAACCCACATACATATACTTTTTCCATTCCCCCCCCCCCCCCCCATTACAAATGTGTCAATCTGCTACATTTAGAACGATTAAACATGCCACTGTCCTTAGTTTAGTTTAATCCTAGGAAGGACTGCCCCTTTAATGGAAGCGAAAACAGTGTCTACCAATAACCACGCGCAGAGAATAATGGTCATGAAAAGAATTATAATGAACCTGTGTCGTAAAAATAACCGAGGAAGGCCTGGGGTCAGACTGAAAAGTTGATGTACTGTATGTATTATTTAGCAATGTGCTTATGCTTTTCTTCTCCTAGTACTCACTGCTACCATGGTATTCTGCATGTGCATGGTCATGGTCATTAAACTGGCCGAACATCTTGAGAGGCGTGCCTTATTATATTATCTAGTGCTTATTAATAAAAACAGATAGATCCAGTGAAATTATTTTTGCGTGCAGACAATTTTATCAGTGTTTATATTGTAGTGCTTTTTACGTATTTTTAAAGTTCTTTTCAAACATTTCCAACAAGATATACAGGTGCGCCGACGAGTATTCTAAAACTTACCTAGGAAAATCTGGGGCAATCACCAACAAGACCCAGGTACATGCTGCAACATTTCAGTGAAATTTCTGCAGACAGACTAATGGCCCATCGGATTAACACAGCGGGGGTCCCACTCAAACTGAATGGGACTGCCAGGGACCCCTGCTGTGTTAATCCGATGGGCCATTATTCTTTCTGCAGAAATGTCACTGAAATGTTGCAGCATGTACCCAGGTCTTGTTGGTGATTGCCCCAGATTTTCCTAGGTAAGTTTTAGAATACTTGTCGGCGCACCTGTAGGCCGCCTTAAGGGCTTCAAATGCATTGCAATAAGCAATCAAAAACCTGTAAAAGTTGAACAGAAGTGGTCTGCAGAATTGATTCATGGTGGGTTTATGGAAATCGGGTTCATAGCTACCGAGTAACATGAGCTACTGATGTATTTTTCTTCCTGTTACTGTGTTAATACAGAAGAATTCTCCTAGGACAAGATGTACAACATGACACAATGAAGATGAAGTCTATTAGACGCTCCTATTCATACCAGACTATTTAGTCATTACCTATGTATTAATAATAAATTCTCCAGGTGTTTACCTGCCAGCCACCCTCATCTGTATCATTGTCCTGATCATCATCGTCTTGTTCGTCAGGTAAAAAGGCTAGAATCTCTCTCTCTCTTCTAGCTGCCCGTTCCCGTGCTATCCGGATCTGCTTTTTGATATCGTCTTCTTCTTCAAACTTCCGCTCAGCTTCAGCTTGCTCGGCTTCTTCACTAACTTTAATACAATCTTCCTCTGCTTCTTCCTCCTGAGCTGGGAACTCATCTAAGCTATCTGAAAAAATAATACAAGTGCTACAATCAGCTATTAAAGCTATCCAGAACATCCCAATCACATTTACAATAGCCATGTGAAATATACTTTGTTTATCGGTCCAGTAAAAGAAGTATAGGTAGGAGAGTGTTGCAGGGTACATGCAACCACACGCGGGTTCTCTTGATAAGGCTTATTTATTGAGGGGGTGGGGAGGGCGCGGAGAGAGGGGAACAGCCGGCCGGCGCACTAATTATATTAGTGATAACTATAACAAGGTTACTTGTTGGTGAGAAAAATTGCAACACTGGATGGTTATTAATTAAATAGTAACTTTACAAATAACTAAAGTTGGAAAATATGAAAATAAATGTTTAGAGGTTCTTACCATTTTCATCCATGATACTTTCAACTTCCCAAAGTTGTAACTCTGTTTGAAGAAAAACAAAATAAAATATATACATTATGGATCGGTGTTCTGTTTACAAAAACATACTGTATAAACATTCACAATTTATATTGATAAATCAATCTAGGGTTTTAAATTAAGACTCTATATAAAACATGTTAAAGCTGCAGTCCAAGCAATATCATACATGTTTTTTGTTTTTTTTAAATAAATCAGTTCTATACTATAAGAAAATACTTGTAGCATTTTAAATAAAAAAACTCTTAATTACATTTTTAATGTATTATAATGTAACAATTTTTTTGTTTCTATAGCAACCATTTACAAGGTCACATCCCCTTCCTCTTCTGAAACATGCTCTGGCACACCACTTTTTGAGCCCTGCCCTCTCTCTAGCAGTGTACTAGTTGTATCCAGTGACTGCCTGGTCACATGATCTTCTCCACAGAACTTTGCATCTTTGGTCCTCTTCTGCTGTACTGAATTTAGTGAACCCCCGAGCCACATCCTCGCCGATCGATCACAGGAGAAATAACAAAAGCAACATTTGCAGCATCTGAGCAGCAACTGATTTGAATACACAATAACTCAAACATACACACTGTTTAAGAAATGTTACATATTAACTTATTTAAAAAAAATGTCCGCTGTGGGAAGCCTTATATGTTATTAGATTTTAGGTGCCTAATCTCTCATCATTTATATAGAATAAAATATTTTATGGTAGAATAAAAAGGACTACAGAACTCTCGATCAACGACCCACACCCTTGAGAGTGATGTGTGTAAAGCCGAAACCGGTCGGGTTTTAGGGTACATAGTACGGCTTTTATTCTTTTGTTTTTGTCTTCCTTTTTAATCTTCAGAGCAGTCTATGGGTCATTGACCGAGAATTCTGCAGTCCTTTTCATTCTATACAACAATAGACAGGGGAGCGCAATGCTACATCCAATTGACAAAACATATATGGTAATAAGTATAAAGTTAAATACTTCAATAATAATATTTTCTTGGTCATTTAGTTAAACCCTTTGGCCAAAGCGTCATAAGCCTGCATGCCAACGTCAAGGCATAACCAAATTTGCAGATCCAAACACTACAATTTAATAAATGTAGATTTGTTTCTGGTAAATCTGGCACATTAACACAAAATTTGAAGCCACTTTACCCTTGTGGTCCATTTTATATTCAAGCCAAAATACGTTTAATATTGTAGATCAGTGTTTTTCAACCAGGGTTCCATGGGTATCCCTAAAGGGTTCCCTGCCATTCTCTGGTAATCTAAAAATTGTACCAAATACAGAAAGAATTTACAATGCATCAAATCTCAGAGACACTATTAGAAAGAGTTGGGGTTCCTTACAATGCATCTGATCTCAGACGCGCTATTAGAGAGGGTTGGGTTTCCTTACAATGCATTTCCTTACAATACATCTGATCTAAGACACGCTATTAGAGGGGGTTGGGTTTCCTTACAATGCATCTGATCTAAGACGCGCTATAAGAGAGGGTTGGGTTTCCTTACAATACATCTGATCTAAGACATGCTATTAGAGGGGGTTTGGTTTCCTTACAATACATCTGATCTCAGAAGCGCTATAAGAGAGGGTTGGGTTTCCTTACAATGCATCTGATCTAAGACACGCTATTAGAGGGGGTTGGGGTTCTGCAGAATTTCCCAATATAGTGATAAGGTTCCTTAAACAAAGAAAGGTTGAACCAACTGTTCTAAATAAAAAGTGAACAGAAAGCATTCACGTTTGCTACAGCTGCCAGACTTAAGTTGGTCAACATGGGGCAGGAAATAAGCTTCATTCAAACAACCTGAATTGAGTGTGTAACATGACTCATCAGGCAGTATGGTAATTAATCTATGTTGAGTCCCACTGAGGATTACAAGTGCTTCTGATAATTGAGCAGGCTAGTTCATGGAATGGAATCCAATCGTGTCGCCTCTATATTTTCTGATACTATATCTATTTACATTGGAATAAGCAATTTAACCTTTAAAACAGGAGATTATATTACCTCTCTGTGTATGATAGTAGTTTCGTCTTTCTTGTGCAGATTGATAGACTACTGAAACTCCCAGCCACTCTACAATGAAACTTGAAATCCTTGAGGATGAACCTGGGGTCTCCATATATTCCTACAAGATTGGACAAGGTTGATAAAAAGCACTGTAAAGTAAAACTAAAGTGTAAAGGGCAACTTACAGATGTACCCAGACTCGACCCCAAGGTTGGTTTTCCCTGGCAATTCATGGTAGTGGGGAACAGAAGAATGGTTACATCTATATGTATATCCATCAAAAAACAAATAGGCTTTCTGCACTTTATGCTGAGAAAATCCTTGTTTTGACCCCACCTACAGCAGTTTTGTGATTGAAATAAATTGGATAGAATTAAGTATTAAGGGTCATGTTTACCAAGTGTTGCATTTTCATAAGATACCTTTCTGGAGCTGAAAGGTGTCTAACAGAGTAGCACTTAGTAAATATTGCCCTAAAAAAAAAGTCTCTGCTTTAAATAAAATGTCTGATTGACCGTTTCCTCTGACAAATCTCTCATCAGGTCAGATGGGTCTGATTACAGTATTTCTATTTAGCTGGACTAGGCTAGGTGTAAACATATTCTTTACAAGCTACACTGGCGACACACTTTATTCGAGCTCGGCTAGTCCCACGAATTCGGGTATACCCGGGTGTATTGAGGTTTGTGACTGTTTTCTGCCCGAGTGCATTGAGGTATTTTCCAAGCAGGGATTGAAGCATTTTATTCTCGCTGGCTGCAATACTGCACAGTATATATATATATACTGCATTACAATTCATGAATTTATGCCATCTGGTAGACACGCGAAGCATTGCAGCCTATTAAATCCTAATCATTATCATTTAACAGATCAGCCGCCCGTCAGCCAGGCATGAACCCAGGCTGGGAAGGCAAATGCAACGGGGCTTGTCAGAGGTGAGGAGCGGCGCATTCCAGGTATCTGCCAGGTACATACTGGGTATTTGCTCGAATAAAGTGTGTCGGTGCAGTATATGCAAAATATCTATAAACAAGACAATGAAGAAAAAAAGTTAATAAATGTCTCAATTTTGTGCAAAACATTTTTTATTGAACTAGTGATGTGAAATATAGTTATGGTAAATATTATATTACGATATAAAAAGTTAAGTTTTTATAGAAAAAATAAATACATTGTGTATATATATATATATATATATATATATATATATATATATATATATATCTCAATGATTTATTAAGCACTTGATTTTCTAATTAAATTAATGTTAACACGTGTGATAAAACTGGTATATTCAGCTATCTTCAAATCAAGAATATATATATATATATATATATATAATACTGTACATTACCTTTTGTGAGATAAGACATGTGAAATGACGAGGAAGAATATACTTTTCCAAGGTATTCTCATGAAGAATTCCTCTAACGGCATTTTGCAGACCACTTGCCTTCTCGTTTAACATTTCCTCCACATTTTTCTTTTCGCCATACAGCTGGAAAAGATGAACTAAAAGTGAAGTTTCAATGTTTTCAGTTTATTTTCATTCTGGGTCTAGTTATTTGCCATAGGGTTGAGTGGAGTGGATTTGTGTCTTGGGCACTGTTCTATGTAGACAACATCTGAGCCCATATTTACTAAGCAGACTCCTTCCAGTATTGCAAGACACATTATAGCACATTGACTTGAGTAGGTGGTGAAGTGTCTTCTCGCGCCAGGACTTATGGCAGAAAACTGTGTAAATATGGCCTGTTTTCATCCCTGTATCTCAGCAACCACAACTTTGATTACAAGCTCTTGATGGCATAATGTTTGTATCTCTTTTATGGAGAGAGCACCAATCCCAAAGTAAATGTATTTATTTATTTATAAAATGTTTTACCAGAAAGTAATACATTGAGTTACCTCTCGTTTTCAAGCTGCCCATCCTATTCCAGCTAGACCAGTGGGTGGCCCTTCAGCCCCTAAATGCTGAACTCTCTCTACCTGTGTGTGCCGATTGCTCTCCCCTCCCCCCCCCCTCACGCTCATCTCTACCCGTCACTGCCCTCTCACTGTCCCCCTCCCCCACCTCACCACTCTACCAGTAGCTTCGCCCCGTGTGCTCCCGCAACAGGTTGGAAGGGAGGAAGGAACCGGGGAGAGAAGAGGTTGGGGGGCTGCAAGGGAAGTCACCGCGAGTAACATTATCCCATTGGCCCATTATCTCTCAGTACCTCTTGCAAACAACTAGTAGATTGTAAGCATTTGGGGACACACAGTAATTGAGCCTGTATTATTCTATTGTGTTATGTTATCTTTCTCGAACATGGAAGAATACAAATCGGGAGACAAGAAGATGAAAGGAAACTGCTGTACAAGGCTTGTTTAGAAGACGCATAAGTGACAAAATGTCAAAACCCTGTTCTGGTCTCTAAAATATCCCATGGAAATTACACGTCAGATATTCATATTGTAACATAAACATGCAGCACAATGCCTCATGCGTTACACTGCTTGTACAGCCAAGGAGAGTGGCTGGCTGCTGAAACGATGAATTCAGTTGTGATTACTTACCTCAGCATTCATAGCTCGCATGTAACCCGGCAGACTAACATGGCTTCTGTTGCTCCGAATCTTGGCCAGGGAAAACTTCTGCAGAATTTCACTGCTGCTCCTTGATCCCACTCTCACCATGCTACATGTTGAATATTTAAGTATTCCTGAAGTGTAACACAGAGATAAGGGAAAGATGTTAATATTGCAGTTTTTCAACTTTTTTGTTATGCAGAACTTCATGCTTGGCATACTCTGAAAATTAATGTGTTGCCATATAAAGCAAGAAACTAATGAAGGGCTTGATTCAGAGTTTTTGTCCTCTCCGCATTGCTCATAATACTTTAAGTGGATTGGAGATAATTGAAATGACTGTGCTGTGTTGATACAGCCAAAATTGTAGAAATGAAGCCTGCACATTCAACACGGTGAAATTGTTGCTGTATTTACTGGTTGTACGTACTGTATGATAAGCTCCTTGGGAAATGGATTCTTTTTCCTACCATGAGTTTCTATTATTTAAAAATTTTTTTTTTTTAACGCAAATTGTATTGTTTTTTTTTTCTTTTTTGAATACTTATGTTCCAACAACACATTTTCTGATATACATCAAATTAAACCCTTCCAATCCATATCAACATTGTGAATGACAATACACGGAATTAATAGACAAACTGCCATATACATGTACACCTAATACAAGGGAAAAAAACAAAAGGGGGTGGGGAGGAAAGGCATAGAGGGGGTGTATGCGAGTTATCCCTAAGCGTTCCTTTGGCCGAACTTTCTTTAGTCTTGGACTCAGGGGTGAGCAAACTTTTTATGCCGAGCCCCCTTTTCATCCATAAAACTTCTCGGGCCCCCCCTGCCTGATGTAATCAAAATCACATGAAAAAAAAACCTTTATTAAACGGTATACAATGTAAATACAAATATGTCTAAATACTTACATATTTCAACAGCTCGCGCTTGCAAAATTAGGCTGCGTCCACACTGCCGCTGAGAGCGGCGACATCACCAACTCTCCAAGCATGAGCACAGGGTGTCCTGCATAATTTTGCAAGCACGAGCTGGTGGGGGGGGGGGGGGGGGGGCGTGGATCGGGGATATTTTTGTGTGTGCGCGCGCGCATGTGGCTGTGGGTGTGTGTGCATGTGTGCATTGACTGTTGCTGAGCACGCTTCAAAGTCAATTTTGTTTGTCTCGCCAAGCTTGGGAGAGCGTACGTGCACAAAGGCAATCCTTTTGGGGGGGCATTCATCCACCTCTTTGCTACCTCCCTTCCCTCTCCCCCACCCCCCTTTTTTTCCCCTCCCATTTGCCTTTTTATTCTCCCTGCTCTTTGGCTTGCTGTCCCCAGTGTCATCCATACTCCTACCTACAGTATTATTTATTTGTTTCCGTTTTCAATGTTGTGTTTTCACTTTTTTTTTTAAACATTATTTCTGCATACAGTATTCAGTGAATGATTGATATACAGTAGTGGCAGCCTACCCTTTCACTTGCAGAGGATCACAGCGAACCAGGTTGCCAGCGGAGGAGAGCAGGACCACCGCGCTATTGCAGGGCTGACACTGGAAGGAGGGGCGTTTAACATCACAGCGCTAGGGCATGCTCCTCCCGGTATCTCTGAAGCCCCGCTCGTGCGCGCACACACCCTCACGTAGCCGCCACCTGCACTATCCTGTTCGGCCGGCCGCGCACATCTTCTTGGTCGCCCGTGCACATCTTCTTGGCCGCCCGTGCACACCTATTTCGCCCTCCCGCAGACAGTGTCTGCCGGCCCGCGCACACCAGATTTTGCTGCACGCCGCATGCGCCCCCCTAAATAATTTTGCGCCCCCAGTTTGCGCACCGCTGCATTCAATCACAACAAAGATACAGCACACATACTCAATCACAACACACACTCATATCACAACATACACAGACAACATACACTCAATCACAACCAACACAGACACAGCACACACACAACACACACAATCACAACACACAATCACAACCAACAGATAACACACACTCAATCACAACACACACACACACACTCAATCACAACACACACACATACCACACACTCAATCACAACCAACAGAGACACAACACACATACACCCACAACCACCACACCCACACACAACACACACTCAATCCATCACAACCAACACAGACACAACACACACTCAATCACAACACACACAACACAGTCACACTTTCACCTGGGGAGGGGGAAGTACTAAACATGCTGGTCCCCTGTGTGCAGCTGAAAGCACAGCAGCAAGCACAAAGCAGGGAAGTCAACGTCCCCGCAGCAAGCACAGAGCAGGGAAGTCCCCGTCCCCGCAGCAAACACAGAGCAGAGCAGGGAAGCAGCCAGCATGGAGCTTGAGCTTCTTGGCCGCTGCCCGTGCACAGCGGCTGCCGGCCCGCGCCCCCCCCTAAATAATCTTGGGGGGCGCGCCCCCTAGTTGCGCACCGCTGGTCTAGGTGACTCTTCTTTCCCTGTGGCAATACCCTAATTCCTATGATTGTTGACCCTACCTGTCTTCTCGCTAAACCAACTGACTTTGTCAAAGGAGAACGCATTTGATTTTATCAAAGCAAAACCGTGGTCTCAGTCATTCCCAGGATCTGTCTGCGCGAACCATGGCTTCCAGACTTTTAGAAATGTAGTGCCAGTGTCATTAACTAAACTCGTTAATTTTTCCATCTGGCAAACAAACCAAATACTGTTTCTAATTTTGGGGATGGATGGAATTTCAGTCTGCTTCCATAATGCTGCGAGCTCGCACCTCGTTGCTGTAGCAAAATGCGCAACTTATTTATCTTCCATTCTTGCTAATCCTGGGGTCTATCTATTCAGAAGAAACAGCCAAGGGTCCAGGGTAATTGTGAGGTCAAAAATCCTCTGTAATCAATCTCTAATTTGTTCCCATAAAGGGGCTACCCGAGGGCAGGCCCACCGCATATGTAGCAAGTCTGCAGGCTCCCCACATTGCTTGGGGCACAACGGGTGTAACCTTTGACAAACTTTGAGAGTTTCAATGGGGTGAGATACCACCTCATCAGGACATTATATGCGTTCTCTTTTAATATTGTACAGATGGAGCTCTTGGATACCGCCAGGATGATCTTATCCCAGTCCTCGTCCTCTAGTGTTTCCCCTAAGTCGTCCTCCCACTGTTTCATGTAACTTGGTCTCATGTCTTTACTAGCACCGACTACATATTTATACATCCTAGATGTGAGTCCTCTAGTGTCTGCTTCTCTTGAACAGAGCTGTTCGAAATTCGTTCTTGCTGGGCGCGCTGGGAATTTGGTATAAAATGCACGTACCTGGAGGTATCTAAAAAATTTAGAATTTGGAATATATTTTTCGTCTTTAATTTGTTCAAATGTTTTTATACTTTTCCTGCCCTCCAGGTCCTTGAGTCTTATAAATACACTCTGTTTCCAAATCTTAAAACTTATACTATTCAAACCTGGAGCAAAGTCCGGATTATCGAATAATGGGGCCATTAATGAGTGTCTTGTGGTCAATGAGCATCTAAATTTGGTGGCCTCCCAAACTGCCAAGGAGCTGGTCACAGCGGGTAGCGGTTCTTTTATAGATTTAATAATCCTTTTAGGGTACCAAATTAAATTGTGCAATTCTACTGGTGCACAACATTCACTCTCCAATGCCACCCACCTTCTAAGACTGGGATCTACGTGCCATTGAATAATTTGGCAGCTCTATGATAACAAGCAAGGTAGTGCTAATCCTCCTATTTTTGATAAACGCATTGTGTTATATTTCCCTGTATTCTAAGGTGTATATTGTAAAGCTCAACACGTACATTGTTGGATCTACATATATATATATACATACATACATACATACATACATACAAAGACCCTTCTTGAACCGTATTCTGTTTGTATCTTAGAAATATAAAGCAATACCGTTTGACTAATGTCACAAAGCAACACAGAATGTTACTGCACTGCAGAAACCAGTAGAAATAGGAGAACTTACAAAAATTCTCTTTCACACTTATCACACCAAGATAAAACATGTTTAAAAGTAGCAAAACATGGAGATCTTTTAATGTAATTTTAATAGGTTTGAAGCAGGGGGTCTCGGGAGCTGAACCACGTTAACTCGGCTCCATGGTCCTCCGATTCTTGAGCATACATACCTCGGAAGGGGGTGCCGGTAGCAGCTCCGGCTGGGTTTGTTGGGGGCTAACATAATGGAAGCTTAAATGTCTCACGTCCTGTGGACCAATAGGAAGCTGTGATGTCATGCCTTGCGGCTTTCTATTGGCCCATGTGACATTTAAACTGAACACAGATTACGATGTAAGTATCTCGGGAAGCAGGGTGTCCCTAGATCTGAAATCAGCTCCAGAGACCCCCTCCTTCAATCTGATTTGTATTTTTTTTTAAAACACGTTCTACCTCTTTAAAAACACATGTACAGGAAGGCAAGTAACAAATATGAATTCATGGCGCATTTTGCGAAGTTCGAACGCGTGAGTGAAGATTTTGCACATCCTCAGAAATCAGCAATCTAACAACTAGCCAAAAAAGAACCAAAACAGGTCCTCCATTCTTGAGAAGTTAAAATTACCACCAATGAAAACGGGAAAATGTCAAGCATCATATGCATTGGCTCATTAGCTATGACAGCCAATGGTCATTTTTATGGAAAGTATAGATAAATACCTGCTGATCTCTGGGCATCCCCATACAATTGCCAACATGCCTGATTGGGACAGCAAAATGTCCAGAATCTGGGGACACTTTGCCTTCTTGTAGATGTGTTCTATATTTAGTAGCAGGCATAACATGTGCTGAGAAGGAGAGGGAAGAAAGACAGAAATGTCTCTATAATGCCATCTTCTGCCATGGTGTTTGCGTTATCCAGAGCTGTTTCACAGTATACATGTTCATAAATAACAGAATTTGTTGATCCTGACAGTAAAAGACCGGATTAATTATTCTCCAAGGAGACCTTCTGGTTCAATAATGCTATAAAATGACATTAATTACTGCCACCATACAATACTATGGCCCAGATCCACAGAGATCTATTAACTTAACTCAAATCATTAACGTTTTGTTATTAGCACTAATGGATGTTATTTTCCCTGAGGTTAACACAAATCCACAAAGCTAATTTTATGCAAAAACAATATCCATGGGATCTCTAATTAGCATAGGACATGTTAAATTAGCACTACCTCGCGCTAGCTTGAATAAGTCGAGTCATTTAAATATACTTTGTATATGCAAATTAGAATATACCCCAGGTATGCTGTCCTCATTACACATAGCACTGTGAGACTGTATAGATAGGTAAACTCCTCTTCAACGTCTTGGATAAAGAAAGGGTGTTCTGAATGCCAAAACATTTATTAGAGCATAGATGCAATGAGTACATGTATTGCAGCACATATCCAAGTGGCACATTATAAGTGGCAAGAGTACTGAACAACTGAAGTTTAAAAGGAAGTTCAAAAGAAGTGAAGAAGAAGTGGACACCCCATCTGGCCCTGATTTCTGCATTTGAACTACGCTGGAAAGAAGGAAATCATCTATACCAGACTGCATCATTACTGCTGTGATGCTGCCTTTACCATTTATATTTGCTGTGACTTCACTTCTTCTCAAATTATGCACTTCTTTTTACCAGTCTCAGTATGTCTCTAACTCTATTCATATATCTCCATCTCTCCTTCCTTCCCCACTTCTCAGCTCACATGAACTCCTTTCTTACCTGCGTCCTCTGACACCCCACAGCTATACCCCCTGCACTAAAAAACACCCCTACAAATCATCCTCACACATCCTCTTTCTGTCCATGCTTCTCCTCCTCGCTTCTGGGGATATCTCTCCCAATCCTGGTCCCTGCCTTATTTCTACTTGCTCCCGCCCTCGCCTCCCACATGCAACTTCTACTCCCTCTGGTGTCAACCCCTCCAACCTCATACCCATCCCCTGCCACCCTCCCTCCTCTCTAACTTTCTCCTGTGCCCTTTGGAATGCTCGCTCCCTTTCTAACAAGTTCCTCTCTGTGCATGACTTCTTTCTCTCTCACTCCCTGCTTCTCTTTGCTATAACTGAGACCTGGCTCACTCAGTCTGACTCTGCTCTGGAAGCTGCCCTCTCCTATGGTGGCCTTTCCTTCTCCCACACTCCGCGCCCTGATGGCAGGGGTGGAGGCGTGGGGCTCCTGCTCTCCTCTCTCTGCCGTTACCGAACCCTTCCTATTCCCCCCTCTCTTGCTTTTCCCTCCTTTGAGGCTCAGTGTCCAGATCTTCTCTCCTCTCCCTGTCCATGTGGCGGTCATCTATCGCCCACCTACCTTTACTCATTCCCCTTTTGCCTTTCTCTCTCACTTTGAATCCTGGATCTCTTTCTTTCTCTCCTCAGACTCCCCTGTTCTTCTCCTTGGGGACTTCAATTGCCACATTGATGACCCCTCTCTCCCTTGGGCTTTCCGCTTTCTTTCTCTAACCTCTTCTTTTGGCCTTCAACAGTGGACTGCAGCCAGCACCCACAAGGATGGCCACTACTTATACCTGGTTTTCACGAAAAACTTCTCTCTCTCTGATTTCTCCATTTCCCCTTTTCCTCTCTCTGACCATCATCTCATCTCATTCTCTCTATCTCGCTTCTCCCCTTCTCCACCTCCATCTACCCCCCGGTTCTGCAGAAACCTGCGCTCTATTCACTTACCTGACTTTGAGTCCACTTTAAGCTCCTCCCTCTCCTCTCTCAGCTCTGCTACAGACCCTGACAACCTGGTCAGGAACTACAACTCTGCCTTGTCCTCGTCTCTTGATCTACATGCCCCGCTTTCTCTCTGCCGCACTCGCCCTTCTAACCCTAGACCCTGGCTAAAATCCCACACGCGCATGCTGCGTTCCTCCACTCGTTCCTCTGAACGCCTCTGGAGGAAGTCTCACACTCTCGCAGACTTCCTTCACTACAAATTTATGCTATCCTGTTTCAACTCTGCCCTCTCACATGCTAAACAAGCCTATTTTTCTGCACTAATCAACATGCACAAGTCTAACCCACGCCGACTGTTCTCTGTCTTTGATACTCTACTCAAACCACCCTCAGCTGCCTCTTCTTCCTCTATCTCCGCTCAGGACTTTGCTGACTATTTTAAGGAAAAGGTGGAATCTATACGGCAGAACATCCCCTCTGTTTCTTCCCCCCATCCTACACCTCTTCCTAACTCTCCTCCTGCCTTCCTTGAGTCTTTTTCCACTGTCTCAGAGGAGGATGTGTCGCTGTTGATCTCCTCTTCTCCCTCTACCACTTGCCCTCTTGACCCCATTCCCTCCCATCTCCTAAAACCTCTAGCTCCTACTATAATCCCTACGCTCACACACATTTTTAACTCCTCCCTCTGCTCTGGAACCTTTCCATCCTCCTTCAAACATGCAACAGTCATACCATTACTCAAAAACAGCAAGCTTGACCCTACCTGGCTTTCTAACTATCGACCTGTCTCCCTCCTGCCTTTTGCCTCTAAACTCCTTGAACGTCTTGTATTCTCTCGCTTGCTCCATTTTCTCAACACCTATTCTCTCCTAGACCCTCTACAATCTGGCTTCCGCACTGCTCACGCCACCGAAACAGCCCTCACTAAAATAACTGACGACCTCCATGCTGCCAAAGACAGAGGTCATTACACTCTGCTCATATTACTCGACCTCTTTGCAGCATTTGACACAGTGGACCACCCTCTTCTCCTCCACATTCTCCATACTCTAGGTATTCGGAACAAAGCTCTATCCTGGATCTCATCCTACCTCTCCCATCGTACTTTCAGTGTCTCTTCTGCTAACACCTCCTCCTCTATTGATCTCTCTGTGGGGGTACCCCAGGGCTCTGTCCTGGGACCTCTTCTCTTTTCTCTGTACACAATCTCTCTAGGTGACCTAATAACATCTTTTGGGTTTAATTATCACCTCTATACCGACGACACACAAATATACTTTTCAACACCTGTCCTTACACCTGCCGTACAAACCAAAGATTCTGAATGTCTCTCTGCTATATCATCCTGGATGGCCCTCCGCTGCCTTAAACTCAACATGGCTAAAACAGAGCTCCTCATACTTCCTCCCAAACTTGGCCCTACTACCTCCTTCCACATTACTGTTGGAACTACAATCATTCACCCAGTAGCCCAAGCACGCTGCTTAGGGGTCACACTCAACTCCTCTCTCACATTCGCCCCTCACATTCAAAACATTTCTAAAACTTGTGCTTTTTCCTCCGCAATATAACAAAGATACGCCCTTTCCTCTGTTGCTCGACTGCTAAAACTCTGACTCAGGCCCTCATTCTCTCCCGTCTTGATTACTGTAACCTCCTGCTGTCCGGCCTTCCTGCCTCTCACCTGTCTCCCCTACAATCTATCATAAACGCTGCTGCCAGAATC
Organism: Ascaphus truei; assembly: GCA_036426205.1. Classification (NCBI taxonomy): domain Eukaryota; kingdom Metazoa; phylum Chordata; class Amphibia; order Anura; family Ascaphidae; genus Ascaphus; species Ascaphus truei. The sequence goes on along the minus strand of WSYH01000767.1, from coordinate 132,933 downwards.
ACTCTACTCTTTCCTAGATCTGTCTCAGCATCTCCCCTCATGAAATCCCTCTCCTGGCTTCCGATCAAATCCCGCATCTCACATTGCATTCTTCTCCTCACTTTTAAAGCTTTACATTCTTCTGCCCCTCCTTACATCTCATCCCTAATTTCTCGTTATGCACCATCCAAACTCTTGCGTTCTTCTCAAGGTTGTCTTCTTTCTACCCCCTTTGTATCTAAAGCCCTCTCCCGCCTTAAACCTTTCTCACTTTCTGCCCCACACCTCTGGAATGCCCTTCCCCTCAGTACCCGACTAGCACCCTCTCTATCCACCTTTAAGACCCACCTTAAGACACACTTGCTTAAAGAAGCATATGAATAGCACTGTGGATATTCTGAACAAGATACATAAAGCTTGGCCCCCTGCAGACGCACTTACCAGAACTCCCTCCTACTGTCTCTGTACGTTCTACCTACCAATTAGACTGTAAGCTCCTCGGGGCAGGGACTCCTCTTCCGAAATGTTACTTTTATGTCTAAAGCACTTATTCCCATGATCTGTTATTTATATTATCTGTTATTTATTTGATTACCACATGTATTACTATTGTGAAGCGCTATGTACATTAATGGCGCTATATAAATAAAGACATACAATACAATACAATACAATGTAATCTTGATATGCAATAACCAAAGTAAGGTAAAAAGTCGATGCTTTCCTAGGCCAAACATGTCCAGATATGGTCAGATGCAAAACAAACTCACATGGTGCAGCTCCAATAACAGAGGATACCCAGTTAACCCCTGATCTTTGAGCTCGCAAGACTGCTGTGCTCTAGATCAGGGGTGCATCGGGTTACCATGAGGTCGCGTCGCTGGAAGGGAACGTATGTGTGTTATAGACTTCCCGTGTTCTCCCCCCAGGCATTTAAATTAAATGCAGGGGGACCGCGCGAGGCCTCTATAACACACTTCCCTTCCCTTCCAGCAACGCGTCCTCATGGTAACCTGGCGTCAAATGAAAGTTTTGCGCACCCCTGCTCTAGACCTAAGCAGCAGTAAGTAAACTACAAAGATGTGTGCTAGGAGCAGGCATAATAAGCTACACCAGGTATCTCAGGTGTGTTTGTTTCTGTGCACAGATGTTTCTCCACCTGTTGTATAAAAGGCGTGTTTCAGGTAGTATATAAGAAACTTGGATGAAGAAATCCTGGTCACAGATAGATGAAGAGCACTGCTCCTTGCGAACAAATCGGGTCAAAATTAAACTTGCTGATAAAACAGAATGTATTGTGGAACCACAGACCACATAACAGTCAGAGAATTAGAAATTCTTAACGCGAAATGTAATTTCTTCATCCACTTAGTCCGGACGGGAGAAGCATGCCCCCAGAGTCCGGACGGGACAGGTTCAGTGAGTACTCTCTGTTAAACTGCTGCTGCAGTTTTCATTTCAATATTACTTAAGGGATGTCCGGATAACTGAGTTCTCATACACTCCAAGAATCATCCATGTGGAGGTTGATACAGAGGGATTAGACACATTGGGCGGTTTGGGGTCTCAGTGGGATTGGGCCCCGACTGTGACGGTGAGGGGGTACCCAGGCCAATAATAAAGGTATTATTCCTGGCTGCGTGCCCCTAAGCCATATTGGGGAGTGTGAAGTGTCAGCTCTGCAACCCAGTTATGGCATGTGCTCTGTATTGTAATAAAGATGTATGTGTGTTTTTTACTGTTGCAGGAGTGCTAACCAGCAAAGATGCCCAGAGCATGAGTTCCAGGGAAGATTTTACAGCAAAGTGTTGTCAGGGTGTGTTTGGCTAGAAGGGGGCCAGACTTGCTGGTTACCCCAAAACATGTACTCAAGAATCCTACCAGATTCCTGGGGACATGAAGACACAGACCACCGGACGAAATCCTCCCTAGGAAGTAGTTTGCAGCTCTTTGTCAGATCTCCCTGCTTCAGCACAGACTAGAACAGTAAGACCGGGCAGGGGGAAATCACATTCCAGGGTCCCCCGGTATATGCTCAAACCCCCAGAACTCAGGAAAGGGGTTCAGTGTATCTCCCACCAGGTATAAGGTGGCGAGAGAAAAGTGTTTTTAAACTCAGCACTTGAGAAATAAAAGCGGCTGTTTGCTAACTTCTGCTAGGAAGCTCCCAGCGCGCTGAAACTTGATGTGCGCATAGTTCAGGGAGACCCATGAAAAACACCCATAGCATAATTTTTCTAAGTTTGTATAAAAATTGATGAATGAAAGTCCTCCTCAAATAGTGTATCAAACATGTTAGGCATATTTGGGCTTTCATTCAAACCACCGGGAACTACTAATTTATTGTAGCCCCCACTTAGTATGCGTCGAGTGACTCACTAAAGCAGATAAGAATGTGCAGCTCGGGACTTCTAAGACATCCAGCTGGCTTGGTGCCCTGATGTCTGTAAAAGCCCGGAGTTGAAAGGGCTTAGTGTCCCCAAGGTGTTAGTTGGGGAGGGGATCCTCAAGTACCCCCATCCTAGTGTAAAGTCCGGGCAGTTTGGCAAAAGGTGGCCGGCCCAGACTTAGTGTCGCCAGGGAGAGGAGCTGGGTCTCATATGCTAAGAAGCAAAGGTGCCAAGTTGGCACATGCTCTTAGCAGAATGAGAAGCCCCCTCTGCCAGGTTTCCAAAATATTGGCAACTCCAGGATAGGTGGGAAAACTTATTCCCATGGAGGGATTGGCTGCACTGGTTAGAGATAGGGATTTAAACTCTATAAGAATTCATGCAGCCCATTGGGAATCAGATTCTAAAGATTCATCCAAACAAGATTCATTCATGCAAGAACCCTCTAAGATTTCGTAAGGGTTAAAGACTCCAAGTGCCATTACAGCGGAGACTGAACGAAAGAAGCAGCTTGGTCGGAGTACACAGCAGTTGCAGGTTGCGCTGCGGACCACGGACCGTTTCAAGCCATTTTGCAAGCAACTCCCGCTCCTGGGAAATTGCTCCGAGAGACTCTGGTTTTCCAGATTTTTGTTCTTGGAATATTTTATTTCGTTTGGCCCCGTTCCAGTAAGTGTATTTTGAGTGTAATTGTGTAACATTGTGTGTATGTCCATTCGTGAAATAAATTACAATTTATTTTATCTCCTTGCTTTGCTCAATCATATGATCCCGGGTATAAATGTGTTAAAAGTGCTGGTCTCCCGTGACAGCGACCCCCTCCCACTCTGTGCATTCTCTCCTTTTCCCCTCGGGACTTATTTTTGAACTGTTATTGTGGAGCTATTTGTGTCTGCGTTTTGCCCAGACATTTATTCTATTATCTCAGAAGGACATCTCATCTATATTTGAATGTGGATCCATTAACTATTTTCCACTCGTGACCCTACGTCGGGACTTTTTTTTTAATCCAACACTGCATACATTATGAAAACACTTGGCGAGGTTCACTCTCTTGATTCTGGTTTCTACTTTGTTGCACTAGTGTGGAACATTTGCATTTCAATCTATCTATAAGAAACTTGGGTCTGTAAACAAGAGTCTAGGTAAAAACAAAATGTACTGCATGTCACTGTGATGCAGTACTTTCACCTCTGTATTAGACAAAGAACATGATACAATAAAAAATAAATGTTACCTTCCAAAAACTGATCCAGAGCGTGGTTTGTGTAGCAAACAATCAATATTGGGCTGTGTCCTTGCTTCCAGATCTGTGAGTTAGCCAGAAGAGAATGAACAATTTTCAGCCCAACATACGTTTTACCTGTAGTGAGAAATAGGTAGACTTGATAATGAAATACTAGTAATGCAACTCCCTCTTATTGCTCTAGTGAAAGTCAACTTAACCAATTTGCTGTCGGGCAGGTGGGGGGGGGGGGGGGGGGGTTTTTTTTTATTTAGCTTTGGAACATTTCTAAAATGTTAGATGTTGTACTCAGGTTGTAAATGCATGGCTGTGAGTCTTCACTAAAGTAGAGCTTTACAGAGATGTTGCAGGTAAAAGATACTGGGACAAGAATATTAAGGGCCATCTTTACTCAGCAGTACTACACTTTCCAACATGGCATAGTAAATATGGCCCATGGAAGGTGTTTTATTGAGTGACACAGTTTTGTAAATATGGCCCTCAAATGGGATTGTATGGTGACTTTCAGCATGTAAGATGTATTAGGGAGTAGCACTTCGTAAATGTGACCCTAAATATTTACAGGAATATTAAATAAGCCGTAGAAGTAATAATGGAATGGCCATGCTCTTGCATGGTACTAACAACTGTCAAAGAAAAAAATGATTGTGACGGGGCTTACTTATTAGTGCATAGTGTCCAAAATAATGATAAAAAAACTTCTATAAAAATATAATAAAGTGACTTAAAATATATTTGCGTGAACTGTGATCAATTAGTGAATATATGGTGACTTTTGAGCCTACAATAAATCCTTTACACCACCCAGTGTATAGTGCTAATTGAAAAGCTGCTCAGAACCCTCTAAAAGACTGTTCTTCAGTTTGTTGGATCCCAATTTTCTTCATAAGTTCAGGGGAGCGCCAGTGTTCACATCAACGTCATGAAAGAAACAATAGAAACAACATAGTGTAGTACAATTTCAACCAGGTTTAATGCTGTTTAAGTGAATAGTAATTCCACTCACACTTTTCTCCTTTTCAATAAAGCAGTACAGAGATACTTCTCTCTCTCTGACTAGAGCAATGGATCAGGAACTTCACATGTAAACACCCCTTTGTTAATGACTTCTTCCCTAACGTGGTTGGTGTACCCAGGAAAACAATGAAAGATACTAATTGCGCAGTATATCTCAGATTGTATTAAAATAGAACAATAAAAGCATATAGATGTGCACTCACATTTAGTACATAATGGCAATTCGTGGTACGAAATCCCGACTGTTGTGTAACAAATTCACCGGTACACACGCTATGAAGCTCACTTCCACGTCTCGGCTCTCGTCTACGTCACTTCCGGCTGAGTGAAGTTGAGGGCGGAAGGGCTGTGTAGAGGGATCTCCGGTTGCCAGGACTTCGCGTCACGGACATGCACTGAATGAACACTGATTCAACGCGTTTCGTCGGTACGACTTCTTCAGGAATCCTGAAGAAGTCGTACCGACGAAACGCGTTGAATCAGTGAATCAAGGTGTTCATTCAGTGCATGTCCGTGACGCGAAGTCCTGGCAACCGGAGATTCCACACAGCCCTTCCGCCCTAACTTCACTCGCCGGAAGTGACGTAGACGAGAGCGAGACGTGGAGTGAGTTTTCATAGCGTGTGTACGGTGAATTTGTTACACAAAAGTCGGGATTTCGTACCACGAATTGCCATTATGTACTAAATGTGAGTGCACATCTATATGCTTTTATAGTTCTATTTTATACAATCGAGATATACTGCGCAATTAGTATCTTTCATTGTTTTCCTGGGTACACCAGCTGTGGGTGGGAAGAAGTCACTAACAAAGGGGTGTTTACATGTGAAGTTCCTGATCCATTGCTCTAGTCAGAGAGAGAAGTATCTCTGTACTGCTTTATTGAAAAGGAGAAAAGTGTGAGTGGAATTACTATTCACGTAAACAGCATTCAACCTGGCTGAAATTATACTACACTATGTTGTTTCTATTGTTTCTTTCATGACGTTGATGTGAACAATGGCGCTCCCCTGAACTTATGAAGAACAATGGTACTACAAACCTCTGATGTATGTTTGAATCACAGTATCAGCTCCTTGTGACCTTTGGACCAGGGACCAAAGTTTTGCCTGAAATTGTCTATGTACACTACACAGAATAATCTACATAAGAAATTAATTATGGTAATTTGTTATTCTACGGCCATGTCCAGGTTGGCGCTGAGTGGGCAGGCTCACTCTGGCCGCGGTTAAACACATTGCGTGAGCGAGCGTCTGAGCATGCGCGGCGCTTAGTTGCTTGCCAAGCAAGCAAGCAAATTTGAATTTGCCGCTTGCTTGCGCCGCCGCACATGAGTGCCTGCACGCTCAGCGCCACTCTGGCCGAGGCCTAATGGGTAATGCGTAGTTGCCATTATTGTAAAGCAGTGCTGCTGTACTTAACAAGCACACCTAATATGCTCAATATGTTGGTCTATTCTGACTTCAGCTAAGATAAAACCTTAAATCCATATTTGTTTTTTGTAGTAAAAGTCAACGTCTTCCACCAAATTGTGTGAAAAATAGAACCATGTTACAAAGGAGTTCTGCTTATGCATATGTTTTTTTTTATTGTGATGCCTAAATCATGAGCAACAACAGTACAATAGAAGTAAATAAGTAGTCACGTTCACTCATGTTTTGGTACTAAAGAATTTCAGTGTTTTGGTTCGGGCTTCGCCAAAACTAATTTTATTTGGTTTTTGATTTCTGCCAAATTATGGGGGGGGAAAAATCAAGATGCAGGAAAGTGCTAAAATAGCACAATAAAGCACAACAAAGTGCTTAAAATAAGTATTGAATCACAAAACAATTAGGAAATAATTGATACATTTTAAAATAATACTAAAAGATTTGGCGAGAAACACCCCAAATTTGAAACTTTACTGTAGAGATGGGCATTTGACCTAGTGTTCTAGTTTAAAATAATTTGGGGGTTTCGTTTATAATGTACGGTGCTGGTGGGTTCTGATTTTACTCAGCCAGATATGCCCATCTCTAAAAAAGCACCATTGCGAAAAAGTAGGAATATTAAGAGGAAAAACAAAGGATGTTTGTTATTAATATATATTATATTAGCCTCGTTCTAGTATCCTGCATCATGTTTACTTTACATTGTGGTATTAGGCCGATTTAACTACCGTCACTTTTTATGTGTCCTTTTGGTAAATAAATGATACTGTATGTACAAAGTGTTTACCTGTTCCTGGAGGACCTTGTACAATAGAAAGCTCACTTGTTAAAGCCATCTGAAATGCTTCAAACTGGGACCTATCCAATTCCAGTTCTTCTTTAGTTGGCCAAGTCATAAAATCAAGCACATCAAATTGAGCTACTTGTTCGTTGCTGTAACGATTTCTCAGTAAAGTCAACATTCTTTCAGGAGAAGTTTTGATGCCACGACTGCAGATCTTCTCCCGTGTAGGACTCTTTTTAATGAGTTTTTCCAGGCTATAACCTGATCGATCTTGTCCCAAATAAACAGGTGCAGACATTGTTGTATCACAATGAACAATGTAATTCTGAAATGGAATCTCACTGTCCACCATCTCTTTCAGCCCCTCCAGAACATGGCGATATGCTTCAAAATATGCCATTGTTTCGACCATAAGAAAAGTGTCATCTATGGTATGCTCTGCTAGCTTCTGTCGGCTTTCTTCAGTAAACATCAAAGTTATGATTCCATTTTGAAGATCAGGAAGGCTTCTGTCGGCCACTGTAGCAAACAACATGTTCTCAAAGTTGTCCTTGGAAAGGCAAACAAGAGCTCCATACAGCAGACGTCGTGAGATCTCCCAGGTGACTTGTTTTAAGTTTCTCATGCTAAATTGCACCTCGTGAACTATTCCAGCCCGGGTGCAGACTGGAGACAAAATCCGTGTGTTAAAGTAGATTCGGATATCATCAAGTTTTGCCTTAGCTAGTTCCTTTGTTTGCAAGGTCAGAAGCTGAGAAATACCATCTCTCAGTGGACGAATGAAGTCTTCTCTCAGTAGACGGAAGTGGGTATCCAGGTATGATTTAGCATCAGGATAAGATCCATTAATTATATTGGGGCGCATGCAAGGGTTTTGGTCCAAATAAATGTCTTTGCGTGTTGGAAAGATTGATATACTCTGAAAATCATCATCTTCTATATTTGCCTGGTTTCCGATCTTATAAACATAGTTATCAGACCTCAGTGTGCCTTCCTGCTTTTTCTCTTGCAAGTGCTGGAGAAAAGTATGGAGAGTCGTCAGCTTTTTTTGAATTTCTTCTGGAACAATCTTCCCACTTGTTCGCATCTCATGAATGGCCTTTAGTAGAAGGGTTTCACCTATGGTTACTTCTGTAAAAGAACTACATGGGAAAATTCTTACTACCTCAGTGAGTAGGACAAGGATATGGTCAATAAATTCTATATTTTGATGAGTGGCAGTTCTCTCAGAAGCTAAAATGTGGAGGGGCAGAACTTGTTTCAGGAAAACGGAACCTTGGACATGACTAAGGAGGTGAATAAGATTCTGACGGTTTGTTTTGCATCCAATTGCTTTATTTAAGACTTTCAGGAGACTTTCTAATAATTGAAAGTCAATACTGCTTTCATTCAGAAGTTCCTTCAGACCATTTCCTGGAGCAGCAAGCTTCATTACAATCTCTGAGGGCTCCAACATGGACAGATTGGTGATCATAAGGTTATTCAATTTCTTCACAATGTGAGACCCTTTTCCTTTGTTGCTTGCAGTGGTTCCTCTAAAACCATGGCTGTTGCTCCTCTCCGATCCATTGTAATCGGTGGATACATCAAGAAGATTCTGCAAACTTTGTGTTCTATTTCCAAAGGTATTCTTTTTTTGTTGGAAAACACTTAAATGATCCATCCCTGTGCAGGGGGAAAAAATGTAATCTTTTGTTCTACAACTTTGAAAAGGCTTACTTTATTAGAAAACCATATATTAAAAAAACAAAACAACAAGTAATAGCACTATTAAAAGGTATAATTGCTCCCATTAAGTAAAAAAAGACTGCACACATACGTTCAGAGTACAGTTACCTCCAATGAGAAATAGCAGGTTCCGTGGCCAAAAATTAAAACTATTAAAACAGATGAGTTTAACCTGGGAGTGCTACAACACACACACACACACACACACACACACCACACACACACACACACCAAACACACACACACACACACACACACCAAGCAGGTACACACACACACACACACACACACACACACACACCACACCACGCACCACTTTTACCTTGAGGCACAATATGGAAGCGTCCCTTGATTGTTTTGTTTCTTCAAAAAGCACTCCATCCCATCTTCATACTTCTACTGATTTAATTCTAAATGTTCCCTTCCATTAATATCTGCTGGCAAGGTAGGCATACAGTACCTTTTTACTTCTAGTTCTATTACATTTCTTTGATCTTTGTTGAGTTGACATTTGTTAATCACCCTAGTCTTGCCGAGAGTCAAATTGAGGCCCACCTTTTAATTGGCTTCGGCGAGTTAGTCGATTTGTTGCTGGTGATCTTCTGATCTTGGGGCAAAAAGTAATAATGTCTGGAAATCATAAGTAGCTCAAGTTCTCACCACTGATTTTGATTAATTTTTCTTCCCATTTCAATGTCTTGGACAATTATTCTAATGTTGCTATGAAAAGCTCTGGTGACATGGTGTCACCTTGTCGCACACCCTTGACAATCCTTATTTTACATGTGTGTCTTCATGTCATCTAATGGTTGATGTGGCACTTACATGCGCCTTATATGATCAATGTACACTTCAGCATTTTGTCTTCTAAATGCATTTAGTAACGGCTTAGGTGTACACAGAATCAAATGACTTTACCCAACTTATGTATCCTAAGCGGAGTAGTAGATCATATTCATTACTTCGGGAAATAATTTTTTGCACAACTTAATTGTGGTCTATCAAACATTAGGGTTTGGAGATTAAGAAAAAGCATTTCATGGTTTACACCTCAGCCATTTTAAATGCATTAAGAAGTGATGGAAAAAAAGTCGTGTGTGCTGAGCACACACATTTTAAGTGAAACTTCTTTGTCTTTGGTCACTGTTTTGTCACAGATATTGTATTTGTGTTGGTGATATTTTTTTAATTAAAATTCAAAACAATGTCAGTGGCAAAACCCAAAGACGTTTGACTTAGAACGCGCGTGCTCGGCACACACCTCTATTTTAGCTATTTGCACTTATATAATTATACTAACTGTCTCTGTGTGTGTGTGCGTGCGTTTATGTGCGCATGTGTGTCTCTGTGTATGTCGGTCTCTGGTGCCTCTGGGTGTGCCTGCCTCTGTGTGTGTGTGCCTGCCTGTGTGTGCCTCTGTCTCCCAAGTGCCGGGCTTGCCCGCCACTGCGCATGTGCGGCGAGACCCGGCATAGTGGGTTTTCTTGCGCATACGTGACGGCGACGCACACGAATGCGGCAACGCGCGACGGTGCGTGTCTATTAGTACTGTGACGTCACTCGCTTTATGGTTTTTCGTTACAAAGCAAGAATTTTTCCTCATGAAAAGCCTGTAGGCGCCAGCAAAGAAGTTTTGCTTCAAAAGTGTACTGTAGCAGGGTAGATACTCTGACTCTCCTGAGAAACATGTATGTAGCTGCGGAGTCCAGCAGAGCACTAATTAACATAGCAAGCCAAGTTAATTAGAGCAGGTCACAGCTGTATCATTAGGGCTTTAAAAAGAACAGCCTAGCTCACTATGTGCTGTCTGCCCTGCGACTGAAGGTTCTGTCTGAACAAGGGAGACATGCTGGAGCTCTGTAGGAAGAGAAACCTGAAATCAAGGTTGGTTTAAATTGTAACTCTTATGCATACTAGACTTGAACTGCCCTTGCTGGGAAAAGGGCAAAGTCCTTATCAAGGGCTAATGTTTTGTTAACCGTTTATATGCTAAAGATAAGCTCTGTTTTGTTCTACGTTTTTTGAGGCCAAATAAAAAGCCTATATTCAAACCAACCCACGTGTCATTGTGTTGTTCCTGCAACAGGTACATTGATACTATAAATAATGTTTAAAAAAACACCACATCAACCATTATATTAAATAAAGATATAAGCAGGATAAATTGTGCGACAAGGTATCTACCATGTCACCAAAACTTTTCACAGCAACACTTGAAGTTTAAAACATGGAATTGGGAAGAAAAAGGAATCAAAATCAACAGTCATTACTTGAGTCACCTACAATTTGTAGACAACATTGTTATTTTTGCTACAAGTTCAGAAGACCTCTAGTAACAAACCAAATTAATTGCCACAGCAAGTAAGAAGGTGGGCATCCATAATAATCTCAGCAAGGCCAAAGTGATGTTCAAATAATATGGAATAGAACTAGAAAAAGTCTAAGTCTACAATATTTGGTGAGCAAATAATGGTTTGGAAATTTCAAATAAAATAACTAGGAGAATGACTTGGAAGAATACAATATTTGCACTTCACTGGGGAATTTACTGAAAACGGCCTGATCGGCTGCTTTGGCATAAATATAATCAGTCCCTAATACTCACAAGCATGTCTTCATTAGATCCTCCTCTCGTCTCCTTTGTTCCCTATATAAGGGCTGGGACCCGCTGCGCCCGATGGCGCGGGCCGCGGCGTGAGCGCAACTCACCATTGCGGTTTAACCTCACGATCCGGTCCCAGTCCCTCCTCACTGCCAACTGACGACGTACGGTGACGCGTCAGCCAGCACGGGATACAAGAGAATGGTGTTCCCGTGCGGCAACGCGTCACATGGTACGCGAAGGGGCCAATCATAGACTGGCTCCCATCAACCAATGGCAAGCCAGCTAGTGCTGTGAGCCCTGCTTTGTTTTGGCCCCGCCCCCCCACGTCATGGCCGCGCCCCCCTGACCCGTGTGGCCACGCCCCCCCGCTCCGAAAAGTTTCCTGCGGACCGCAGATCGCGGTGCAGTGAGTTGCACGCGCCGCCGGCAAGCAAGACAGCCGTGCGGACGCGTGCAACGGGGCCTTAGCCTAAGAGTCCTCAGTCAAGCTTTCTGCTGCGAGAACAACAAGGTTTTCTGAAATGTTCCTACTACCAGTTATTTCCCACCCTTCTGCTGAATTTGGACAACTGCTTGTTAGACTATACTTACTCTTTGGTACTTTGCTTGGCCATGTCTGCTGACTACTCTGACCTCAGCTCAACTGACTTCTCCTCTGCTACATCCCTCTGTTGGTCTCATACCGGTTTTGCTCTGTCTAGGAGTCTACCTTCACACCTTGGTATACTTGGGTAGAAGCCTGCATGCTCCCCCTGCTCTGGAAAAGATTAGAGATAAAAAATTATCTCATGGAATTTACTTAGGGCCTTACATGTATATTTTTCCTATGATGTTTTGAGACTACTGCTTTTTTTCTCTTCTCAATAAAACATGTTTATAATATTTTAATGTTTTTATGATCCTAGGTCACTGTTGGTGTTATTTTATTTTAGCTTTTAATTTAAAACGGATGCAGAGGGCAGTAGAAACATTTGTGACCATTTATTAGCATGCCTGATAAAAAAAAACGGTTGCCCCCCATCCACCACCCCTGCTCTAATAGATATCACATTTTTTATTTTAATATCAGGTGTATGTTTTTGAAACTCCAGCTGCACTTTAAATTTTTTTAGGGTAAGCCCATTCATTTTAATTTGGATTAAAAAAAAGATACACGAGTAAGGCATGGTTATGCATGCAATTACTTACCTCTTGTTTTATTGCCAGAAGCTGCAATCATGTTTTGACTCGCATATCTCCCAGGACTTTTGTGACGCTGTGATAGTCCCCTTGTGCCACTAGATTGGTCCCGCGAGGCTCTTGCCTGAGATTGTGTATAACTGCCTCTTTTACCACGAGAGTCATCCCTTTCTCTTGTCTTTGCTCTGGCATCTCCATGACCTCTATCTGCAAAGCAAGAGCTACAGATGTACACCTATGCATTTGGGCACAACGATACCACAACATTTCACAGATACGTTTCTCAAGTGAAATCTACTGAAATTTGTTTTACATCTTTCTGGAAGACTTTTTATGCTTATGTATTTAAATATTTTTTTCCATTCATGTTATATAGTGCTGAAAACACAAACTACATTTGTTAGACAACAAGGCAATGTCAAGTGTAGAAATGTGAAATATTGTCCCAGTTCGATTTTCAAATCTTCATGTGAAAGTTGTAAGAAAGTTTCTCAAAAGGTTTATGCATTTTTTTTTAATATATTTGTGCTTCCAAAAATGCGTTTTCCATATTTTATTAACATAAACCAACATTCCCTGCATTAGCACATCTTACTTTAGACTAAAATATTGCAAAGTTTGTCCAATTCAGCAGTCTCCAAACTATCCTCGGGTGATGGCGAGATTTGAGCCCTCATTAAGATACTGTATTGGTGTTTGGCATTGTACAAAAACAGTTTTTGAATGGTAACTGTCCAAAATATTGCTTCTCTCCAAGCATTGTTTCTTCGAACGGTTAACTACGCAAATATTTTCCACTTTAATTAAAGTGCTTTCACAATACTGTCATTGCAGTATAGTCAGTGGCAGGGATCGAATTTGATTCATGTTTGGAACAACCCAACACCCCACTGCTGCAAGTGCACAGCTGACATTTTTATGCCCCAAATAACTTATAATATAATATTTGATGCTTCAGGCACAGAAAGATAAAGAGCATATTACCAAAGTGCTGCAAAGCATAAAAGGCATTTTACAACCCATTCAAGTGGATTAAGTGCCTCACAGTTTAGCACACCTTAGTCAATATGGACGGAGGTAATTTGCACAGGGTCAAAAGGAGCAAACATTTGAATTGAACCTTCTGCACCTGCTTCAATGACTCCATCACCCATATTCCGTCAGTGACATACATTTACTCTTTGTTAATATGTTGCTATTGTTAACTCCGTGTTAGTAGTAAACATGGTTTCTTGCTTTCTTTTTTAACTAAGAAAGAAATAGAAGGAACGGCTCTTTGATAAAGCGTGGGTTACCACGTGAAACGCGTCAGAGTGACCTTTTTGCTGTTTTTAATGTGCCTACAATAAATTTTTGCACCTAGATCTTTGCAGTTTGCAGTTTTTGGTTTACAATTTATCTTCAGCAGCAGCAGATGCACCGCCGTTCCTTCTATTTCTTTCTGCAGATACTCCTGGGTAGCAGCACACCGACAGGAAATACCACAAGGTCAGCAGTGAGTAACTTACCTTTGTTACTTCATTCATGTGATCAGTCCTGCACTTAATACCCAGATTACCACACAAGGTATACCTATCACAGGCTAGTGGTATGTGTATGGGTTGTGTTTTTATTATATTGGACATTTGGAATCCTGGGTCTTACAAACTGTCTTTTGCAATGAAGATGATGATGAATTATATCAAGGCATAGTCTGCTCCTGGCAAGCATCACAAGGGGGGGCCCCTCCTCTTTTTCCTTTTTTAACTAAGAGTATAGGGGTGGTTCCTGTTGACTACATAACGGTACCAGCCGCCAGCAGTCTAATTTCTTTCAAAACTAAAGCGGTCTCACATTTTAATCTGGTCTGCAATTGTTACATACGCCTATAACATATATTATCTCTTACTGTGCATGCAATGTCTTGTATATAATGTATAACCCTGCTCAGGGCAGCCATCAGAAACATGGCCCAGGACAAATGAAAGGAGCAGTCCCCCCCCCCCAATCCATAGCTCACCTACTACAGAAAAAAAAATTTTTAGCGCGCAACTTTTACTTAACTGTTTTCTTGCTATTGTTTATTTTAATATTTTGAACAAAAGACAAAGATACCAAATGCTACATCCAATGTGACAAAAGGCGTGGGGGGATTCCGAATGGGCCTGGGGGAGGGGGGTTAAATATGGGCTGGGGTTAAATATGGGCCGGGGGGGTTAAATAGGGGCCGGGGGGGGTTAAATATAGGCCTGGGGGCTACATATATGTATAAGTATATGTGTATATATATATAATATATAATACATATATACATATATATATATATATATATATATATATAAAAAAAACAATACATATTTTTAAAAAGCAATACATATAAAACCCGCCCAAATACATTTAAAAAATACCCCAATGCATTTAAAAAAGACCCCAATGCATCTAAAAGACCCCTGTGCATTTAAAAAAGACCCTACATCTACAAAAGACCTCAATACATCTAAAAAAGAGAACAATACATATAAAAAAACAACCCTCCCCAATACATATAAAAAATACCCCAAAACATATACAAATTCCCCCAAGCCACCAATAGATATAAAAATACCCCCAAGCCCCCCAATACAAAAAAGGTTGGACATCTTTTTAGAAAGGAAAGGTATACAGGGATATACCAAATAAGTATACATGGGAAGGATGTTGATCCAGGGAGTAATCCGATTGCCAATTCTTGGAGTCAGGAAGGAAATTATTTTTCCCCTTAATGGGTTTTTTTGTTTGCCTTCCTCTGGATCAATAAGTAAGTATAGATATAGGATAAAGTATCTGTTGTCTAAATTTAGCATAGGTTGAACTTGATGGATGTACGTCTTTTTTTCAACCTCATCTACTATGCAACTATGTAATACATATAAAAATACCCCCAAGCCCCCCAATACAAATAAGAATGAGACTTGCCTTGTGGATGGTCTCAGGTCAGGCCCGGTGGCTGCGGTGGGACTGGTGGCTGCGGGATGAGCCGGTGGCTGCGGGGGAGCAGCGGCTGTGGGATGGGCGGTGGGCCAGTGGCTGCAAAGGGGGGGTATTGCTACGGAGGGGACCGTTGCTGCGGGGGGGCTGGTGGCTGCGAAGGGGGAGCGTTGTTGCGGGGGGGGGGGGTAGGCGGTATGGCTGGGTGGGGGGGCTGCGGGATGGCTGGGGGGGAGGAGGGCGGTTAGCAGGTCACAGCGGTTGCCGCCGGCCCCAGTTCTCCCTCACGGTCTGTCCCACGAGGTGTCTGATGCTGACGCGTGCCGAAAGCTTAGCCCAGCTGACTTCCGCTGCTGACGTCAGAGAGACCTGCCACCGGGTGCCCCGCAGCCACACTGGCAACAGCGGGCCCAGGACAGCAGCCCCGGCAGACCCCCCTTGTTGGCGTCCCTGTCCCTGCTCACTTAATGTAACCATGTATTTGTCATCATAACTCTGTGTCCAGGACATACTTGAAAATGAGAGGTAACTCTCAATGTATTGGTTAAAACATTTTATAAATACATTATGAAGTTCAGCTTCTGAAACCAATAGGTCTCTCCCAAATCCAAAATCACAGTATCTTGTATAGTAAGCTTGGGAGAGGACACACTGCCCATATTAGTTCGCTCTGCTTACACTCCTGGTTTAAGCCTTTTACCCATGAGGCTAAGTTTTTCTACATGTAATGTGGGTTCGGCACTATTGTTTAGTAGAATTAAACTTATTAAACTAATGAGTCACTCCAAACATTCCTTTGTGTTTGGCTTCATCTACTTAATAAAGTCTGTTTCTTGTTTGCTCAGTAGTCCTTATTGTAAAACCCACCATCTAGACAAAAAGTTAGTTCCATTTATTTAAGATGGACTATTTTTAAGTTGCTAGATTCTATATAATACTGGTGTGATGTAAAAAGGCAAATGTGGAGCAAAACTGATGCAAATTGTATCATTTTCATCATGTATCAATGTATCAAGGCCTTTGCTCCAAGTTTTCTACTGTTTGTGTCACATTGTGATTTGGGGCATGAGAATAGGAGGATTTAGGGAGTTTCACAGCACACAGATTAGAATGATGATTTAACCCCTCTTATGTCTAGACCCCTGACTGAAACCTGTTCTTGAGGTGGGGGCCCGAGTCCTTTATTTCTGAATGATATGCCACAAGTGGCGTGAGCTCAGACAACGGGAAACTACAATGGCGTTTGTGATATAACCAATTTTATATAGCAAATATAGATACTTGGCAACCTTGTGATCCTTAAGAAAGGATCACTACATTCATATTACAGCACATCAATAAAACATTACCCATAAATAAAACATTACACATAAATGCTGTGCAAGTGTATGTCAGTGTCATGAAGGATGTGGACACCCAATCCTAAGTATCTAGGACTATATGATGTGCCGGCACACTGTTGGAGCTCTTTAATGCAGGGTAGCAGGCTGGTACTTTGCAAAATACTTCAGTACCATTTTTAGCTGCGACTGTTGAGGATCCCCTCCGACGGTGCTCACTCCTCCGTATGTCTTCCCAGTGGAGATCTGCTGGGCCTCCCTGCACAAAGTGAGGTTCTCCCTTCAGTCAACATCTACTCTCACTGAGGGGCATAGACTGGCCCCGGGTCAGACTCAAGCAAGCCTGGAGTCATCCAGGCTTGTGCAGATCTTCCTCACATGTGCCCTGCCAACCTCTCTTAAAGGCTCCTCTCTCCTTAGTCCCATCTCTTCCACTTGCTTATTGGCTTATTCTATGTCCATCATAAGTCACATGTCCATAGCACACTGGAGAGGTACCTGGCACGGGGCAGTGAGAGTGTGTTGCTTGCATCACACAGGGGGTTACAATTATATGTAGCAAACCCTGCGTCTGTGTGTCACTTTTGTATCTAGTATTTGCATCACAAAAATCTGCCTGCTCTGCGGTGGCGTAAACTTTTCTGGCCAACAATTGGCATCAGATGTAAGAAACACTTTCTTACATTTGATGCACACACAAGCAGAAAATTGAGTAATGCATCAAAACCAACTTCTACTGTATGTTCACTTTTAGGTTGATGCATCTCCCTCTGTGTCCAAGACATAATTAAAGTGGTGTTGTTGAAATAATAATGTTGGAATGGACATATTATTGAAATGGACTGGGGGGTCTATGGAGAGGAAATTGTTAGCAGTGTTCGGAATTCATTTTATCTTTATATGTGTTACTGTATATGTCAGTATGCGTGTTGTTGCAAGAATTAACTTTGCTCCAGAGGGGGGGGATATGCACTGAGCCTTGTTGCTCAAACACTCAAATGTTGTGGTCAGCTAAAAGAACCAGTTTAGGTTAGATGAATTGATCTTTGGAGCCAGTCTGGGATAGATAAGATGACTGTAACTTGATTGGTTTAGAAGAGGATTATCCCCTCGTGTACAGGGAATGCATTATGTGATGTCATTATATTCTGCCTAGTAACCTATGTTAAACAAAGGAATCTAAAATGTATATAAAGCCTGCTTGGGCCCTCCCCTGGCAGAGCGTCTCATGGACTATTGTGTGTATGATCATACTCTGTGCTGTACAGGCAATAAACTACTCATTATCCAAGAACCCGAGTTTGCTCTTATATATTTGAGTTTGTAAATGACGATAGTTTTGGCGACGAGGATGGGATTCCAAAATCTCAGACACATGGACCATAGGAGACAGACATCTCTCACTGGAACACTCAACTCTATGATCATTTGATTGATAATTTGATTGATTTACAAATTACCTTTTGAAATGCCTTTAGTGAAAAATGTTGAGTGTTTCATGAGGCCATGATGTCTCTTTGAAGTCTAGTCTGGGTGACGGAAGTCCGATAATGAGTAGGTTATTGTAAGAATCAATTGATATAATCTGTGTGGTTTTAGTGGGTCTTGGTGAGGCAACGTTAATCTATAGTTGTTATAATCTGTGTGGTTCTGTGTGAGGTAACATACAATTTGCAGTATTTATAATCTGTGTGGTGGTAAAAATGGGTCCAAGGAATTCTGTTGAGGAACAAGAGGGTACCGAAAAAGGAACTCCAAATTATATTATAGTCCTCGTTTTCCCCCTAAAAGGTGTTAAAACTGCTGCATTTACTTTAATAATTGACGGACAAAAATAAAAACAAAATAAAATAAGGAAGAAACAGCAAGTGAACTTGACGATTATTGAAAATGATCAAGGTATATGGAGGTATTGAGGAAGTAGACTAACACAAGACCACTTATAGTGGCGGTTTTTGTGAAAGGTTTTCATGCAGAAATTGGGACGCAAAAACAGACTGTGTGTATTGACTGGGAGCATAAAAGATTGTCAGAAATTGCTACTGTGGCAGAATATATGCAACACAGTAAGGAAGACAAGGTGGGAAAAAAAAGTGTTAAATTGGTGCAAGTGCAGTCAGAGTTTTATTTACAAGATAAAGATGAGGAGCCTGTATTTGATTCTCAGAATAGATCACAGGATAGGGATCAAGGAAGGTACAGAATGTGTTATAATTGTAGAAAGTAAGGACATTTTGTCAGAAATTGTAGAGCTCCTAAAAGAGATACATTAGCTGAAAAAGTGTATAAAGTAAATAAGCAGAAAAAACAATGTTGCCAATATAAAGTTAAGACATGCAACCCAAATGACTAATGCCAGATTAAAAAAGTATGAGTGCATACTGAGTGGCACTGACAATGTCACAGTCTATCGGTGCCCCTCATTATTCTCAACAGATTGTTTTTGCCTAAAAAGAATCCGGGATAGTCTGAAATCTGAATTCCCAAGAGGGGTCTTCCCCACCTGGATTGAGAATCTCAGGTTTTCTCAAGTATTATGAATTTAAGTGGGGAACACGCCCTAAGTATAGGTTGAAGGTAAGGAAAATATATTTTTTTCCCCAAATCGTTTTGTTAAGATTGTCAAGTATAACTATGTTACAAGGATTGTTTTCTCGAGTAATCCCTGTGTCTGTGATAGTAAAATCTTGCAAGTTCTTACAAAAATAATATAATTAATTGCACGCTATAAAGTTAAATTTTTTAAAAGGTGTACACCCACTACAACATGAACTAATCAACATTGGACAAAAGGAGAGTTTGAGTGTCTGTGGAGAGAGAGGAGGACAAGGAAAAGGGCATAAGTGGGAAGATAATTTGATCTTTGCCATTTTTTGTAATTAGCCCGGTCACTATAAATAAGTGTCCCTTTCATTCTGGCCAGACGAAGGGCTTCTTAAACCAGAAATGCATTATTTTCCCTCTGCTCTATTTCCCCCTCCAGAGAGGAGAGAGACAGTATTAATTTAGCCCAGCTGACGTGATCCCCTCTCCCTCTAACTGAACAAAGATCAGAGATAGCATTCTAGGCACGAAAGTTAATTCAATGCTCCATAGCTTCAAATTAGTTTTAAAAGAAGGTCAGTTATGATAATAAGAAAAAAGAAGGACATTTTTGGTGAATCTTCTTTAGCGGCGTGAATGCAGTTGATTGGAGACAGAAGCCAGTGGTGACGGAAGTGAAATCACTCCTGGGGGCATCTGAATCATCATGCGTGCAGCACAGCCAGTACCTCCCACATGTTCACTGGGAATATGCTCTGTGTCCCGTGCTCTGGCCTCCTCTCCACATACTGCTGCTGCCCGGTCCGCCCCCCCACCAATTAATGTGCCGCCCACCACCTCCCCCCCTTCAACTGGGACCTCCGCCGGGGAGTGGTGGGCCAGGGGGGCATCTGAATTATCACTATGCCCTGTGTTTCCAGTGTCCCGTGCTATAGCCTTCTCTGTCCCCGCTCTGCACACTGCTGCTGCCCGGGCCCTCCCCCCGTGATGTGCCGACCACCACCTCCCCCCCTTCGTCTGGGACCTCCGCTGGGGAGAGGGGGGCATCTGAATCATCATGCGTTCAGGTAGAATGGGAGCTGCTCCGGGCCAGGGGACCTTAGACCCCCCGTGTCTCTGCAGGTGGAGGGGAGGAAGACTACGGGCTGCACAGGGCCGGGGGACTTAGACCCCCCTTGTCTTCATTGGGGAGGGAGAGTGAGGGCTGCACACAGAGAGACACACACACACTGACTGACACACACACACTGACTTGACACACACACACCGACTCACACACACACACACACTGACTGACAAACACACTTACTGACACACACACACAAGGAATTCACAGTTACTATAAATATAGAAGTGCAAATAACTAAAACACGCGTTCAAAACAGGGACAAAAGACAAAGAAGTTTCACTTAAAATGCACGTGCTCGGCACACAAACACTTTTTTTTAAATTAATTTCGTTTGCAGGATTAAACTTTTGTTTAGTTATTGTAAGGGAGGTGAGGAATACGTGCTTTGTTTTTTTATTAAATTACTTGGCCGGGTATAAAAAAAGTGGAAATTATGTGTTTGTGTCTGTAGGCTGTGGTTTCAAACGTTTTAAGGAAAATCTCCTTGTGTGTTTTCTGTTTGTGTGTAACCAGAAAATACATTTCAATTTTATTTGTTCTGGTGAGGATATGTTTGGGAATTTTTTAAGATGCTGCTAAAAGCTAACAAGCACATTATTTAAAATTATATGTTAAGGGTGTCTTGCCCCTTGACAATGTCCTGGGGTTTTTATTTTTTTAGGTTGCCATTGAAAATTTAGCCTGCATTGGGCTGTGGGAAAAGCTCCATTTTAATCTCTGAGCTGCTCAGTGTTTCAAGTGTTTTTCTGTTCTGAGCAAAGAATCAAATTGAAATGTTAAAGATAGAGGCATTGTATATTGTGGAGTGAAATGTATGACATGTCACTCAAAGGTATAAAATGCTTATTGGTATATAATGTTTAGGATTGCAATGTAGTATAAGAGCCTAACGCACAAATGTCAGGAGATATCATATTAAATCAATTATTTTACTTTGCTGCTATAAACCAGCAATTATTATTTGGAATACTGAAAAGTGTTTATCTGTCTTGCCCAAGGACATTTGGCAGAACGCCCAGACAAATGACTATGTCCAGAACTGTGCCACAGGTTCTGATACTATTTTAGTAATTAAAAATAAAAGTTTGTTAGTGTAATGTTTTAAAAGACATTTTTAAATATGGCAGTTGTAAAAAGATTTTATTGCATACTGACTCCCAGTATTGATTTGTATTTATATATAGTAATTCCATCGCTCATTAAAGATTGAGCCAGTAGTGGAAGGAAGTTTTACAGATTTTTTACCCAGGCTCACTTGAATCACAGAATTGAGATTTTTTTTTTTAATTTTTCTTAATTTTGTTAATTTTTCCAGGGAATTTATAAAAACTTTTTCAGAAAAACTAGACCTATCTCTATTCTTATAAAGTGAAAAAGAATCTAAGTACAAACAAGGTAGAATTAAATGCTGTTAACTGGGGTATACAGAATGTTAATGTAAGGTATGAGAATAGTGACGAGTTGTAGGCAGAGAAAGGTTGTGAAAAAGAGAAGGAATTAGAAATAAATAGTGATTAAAACAATAAGAGTTTTTTTGTTTTAAACGAAAGATTTCAGAGATGGTTTTGTTTTTTTAGATATCAAGGTTTCTCTGTTCAAACTTATAATAGGAAACTCACTGTTTGTTTTCTTAAATGAACTGGTCCTGTCTCATTTTTGAACAGCAGTACAGCAGGGCCCCGCTCATACGGCGGGTTCCGTTCCAGGCCACCGCCGTAAAGCGGAAATCTCCGTAAAGCGTACTGTATTGTACCTTTGAAAACACTAAAACTGTTGTTTAGTGACAGCTGGATACTTTGCTGCTGTGCACGTCATGCCGAAAATCGGCGGAAAAACGGAACAAGCTCCGAACCTAATGAATATGGGTATGCATTGGGAAACGCTGTAAGAGCGGAACGCTGTAAAGCGGGACCCTACTGTAATTGAAAAGAGTGAAGGTTAAAAGCAGCTCATACAAATAATAAAGACCCTATTTCTATTGGCAATTCTAAAGTAGATCAAGCTGTGAAACACCCTGCAGCCCAATGTCTGTCTGTAACAGCTCTCTATGTTGCTCACCCTGTCGCAAATAGCACAAAGATCATTACTTTACCTATGGTCCTGCAGCATTTTTTATGATAATTTGCTTCACCATGAAAGTGACTGTGTCTTGCGAGGCCACATAGCTGGAAGGCAAAAAGTGGATTGGCTCCAGTGGCCTCCTGGCTTTGCCTTCTTCGCTATTATTTTATATTGTTCGCATGGCACATGGGATGTTCCATGCGAGATAAAAAAGAGGGGATTATACAATTTATCAGCAGAGATTGGTGGACGCCTGGCTTGTCAAAAAGAGCGACATATTTTTGCCAGCTACTGTGTGTGCTATTGCAGTCAACATAACGTAGGAAAGGCTATAAAACCTACACGGCGCAATCATCCGTCTTGTCCATGGGACCCTTTTGTAAATTTGCAGATTGATTAAATTGAACTCTCTAGAAGTTTGCATTATCAGTATGTGTTGGTAATGATTTGTACTTTCTCAGGTTGGGTGGAAGCCTACCCGTGTATACTGTTGCGGCCCCTTTTATCCTCCTACATCCCCGGATGTTTTCCGTTTGTCACGGACTTTGCCGCGCGTCAGCCGCATTGACCAGACAGCGCTAATGGCGCTTAACATTGAAAGCGCCCGCAGCGCCAAAAACGGCCGAAAACATGCCGCATCTGCCCGCGATTTGAAAAATCGCAGGGAAACGGCCGCAGGAGGTTAAAGGCGCCCGCCACTGTACATGCAGATGCTAAAACAGTAGAAAAAAAGAGTTACTGCAAGGTATGGATCAACTTACACATTCCTCGAGTGGAGACTTCTAATTTGACAGAGGATTGATCTGAGGGCTTTCCTATTTTTGTATTATAGCAGGATAAGCTCTAGTTACTGGGATAGACAGGATATTACATATTACATAGATTTTGGCTGATAATATTATTTCTCATTACCTTTTTCAGTTGAGTTGGTTTGATCTTGTCTTGAATAGCTCCCGGAACTACGGTGCGGTTCTGAAGAAGTATAATGCACATCTGGCCTAAGCCCTGTTCTTGCCCTGTTTTCAGACCGTGCTCTGATGTCATGATTTCCATGCACTGTAGATCTGGGGTTTCTTGAGAAAGTACCGCCACCTCTCCCTCCAAGAAAAGAATGTAGATCATCTATAAAAATGAATGAAAGAAGCAAGGAGTTTGTCAGTGTAGTGGTTGTTGGAGAAGTAATATTTTATATAGGAAGAGTTGATGAAGAGTCACATTTGACTCTTTTGACCCTGTCCAAATTTGATGCAATAGGTGACTGGCTGAACCTTTGCACAAAAAAATGTAGAGCTACATGGCAGACCCAAAGACTTTATTAAGTTTCTAAATGGCTATTGAAGACACCGTCCTAAACTCCACCTTTTTTGTTTCTTCATTATAAATACAGTATTATGCATTTCAATAACATCTAACTGCATCATAATATTGGTGTGAAAGTCCATGAAGGATGCATGTCTGAGGCATTTGAGAGACACTTGATAACACTCCTGATTGGTTAGTACATGGTGTTCTATTCTTACAAGCATGATCGTATACGCTTTATGAACCGCTTTGTTAAATGGGTTCTTCACTGCTGCAGATTCATGATTTGGGGACTTTTTATATTATTATACGAACCAACGTGCCTTTGTTGTTAAGTTACGGAAGATTTGAACAACACTCAAGTTTAAATTCACTGATGGAGACCTGTAAAGTATTGCTGAGCGATTTGTTGAGGTTCCTTCAGTACAGAAGTTATGAATGTACAAAGAGTGTATTCTCCACTTACTGTTCAGTTCACCGGAAGGCTGTTGGGAATTATTCATATCTCTGTTGCCTCTTGTAGGATTGTACATACTACATTCTTCAGATCGTCCTCTGTCTCGGCTGCTGTGGTTTCCTACAATGGAATAGAATTCTGAAGTTGTGATTTAACAAGTGGCAGAGCCATAAAGATGTCTGCATGAGCCTTGACTCACTTAGGTACCATTAGACCCAACAAAATCAAGAGTACATCTACTCCTGTACCTCCTGTGAGGAGTATGATAAAGTACTTCTCTACTTGAAAGATTCTTTGGGGGATTTCAATTAACTTGTCAATCTATTATATTCAACAGTGCAATAAAGGAAGTAAAAAATATATAATATTTTTTGTGTTTATTTACCTCCTTTATTGCAATTAACTTTATTGAATTACACTAACAACCTTTGGTGCAGGTTAAAACTATACTGGAGCATCAATCTACTGCAATGAAAAGATTACAATCTCCCATCTCATCTCGCGTAGCCTTTTCAGAAGCAATGTTTAAAATGTAACATTATTGTAGGTAATATTTAGTTTCCAGACAATATTTCTTACTTGTAGTTCCGAAGTTACCACTCTGTTTAGCATGACTCTTTTGGAAATTATGCATATTTCTGCTGTCTCTTGTGGGATTGTACTTATATTCTTCAGATCTTCCTCAGTCTTCACTGCTATGGTTTCCTACAAATAAATGAAATCACAAATTACATTGTGTATAGAACAGCATCGGCAATAACCCACTTAGTTACCCTTTACACCATGTCCCCAAACAATAAAGGCCACATCTACCCCTGAATCTCCTGTAAGGCGTATGCAGAGTGTGTACATAGACCTTCACTCAATGTAATGGCAGCCCAAGTGAAGGGTGGATTGTAGCGGGTTGTATTAAGAACGTAACTTGCTACCTGCATGAAGCACGTATTGGGTGCTGCACCACTAGATCCAAGAACACTTAAAAGACTATAATTAAAAGAAAATAGAAAGAGGCACATAGGGCTCGTGTTGTCCTTGACTGTGACTTGACCCTTAAACATCAGGTGTCACTCGTGATCACATCACTTTACCTGGGTCTTAAGAAACAGAGCTGCGCCTCCTGCGGCTGGTGCAGAATGCTGCGACCAGGTTGCCACACCAGTTCTTCCACAACACCTGTTCTCTGCACTGGCTCCCTGTAAAATGGCGAATTTATTTTAAGATTGGCTTGTTGACATTCAAAGCACTACATCAGGGGTGCACAAACTGGGGGACGCGGCGCTTATCTTATCATTTTGATATGACTTAAACGCACCCAATAGCAGAAAACATTTGAACTCAGAAAGATAAGACTCTGACACCAGAACAAGAGGACTTAATGCGGATATGGAGTTTCTCACACACTATCAGAATTGTTTGTAATTATCCTGCCTGCCTCTCTGCCGATGTTCTTATGCAAACCTTCCCCCCAAACAGCATCCACTTCCCCCTCCGTGCTGTTCCTCGTCAGTTTTATCCCTTCCAATGTCTTAAAACACCACTTTCTCACCCCACCTTATCTACAGTACACCTGTTTTTTTTTTCCTGCTCTCCCAACCCCTGCTTTAGGCCAAGGCCCCGCTCCCTCAGTCAGCGCGCCCGCACTGCAGACAGGCGGCGCGCTGACAGGCAATTTACCGTTACCTGTGGTCTGTAGGGAGCGGGAGCGGCGGCCGGGGGGGCGTTGTTTGAGCGGAGGGACCTGCTACTCTCCCCCTCCCTCCACATGCCCTCTGCTGCATGGTAGTGAACGAAATCATTTGTAGGGAGAAATGGATATAGGAACAATCTCACCAATCTCACAGCAAAGGTAGATGATCCTGGATGGTGTACACATTAACCTGTCAGCTAAACCCCTCAGATGCACAGCAGGGAGGCCAGAAGGAGCTGATTCTGGAAAAGCACAGTGTATTCTTTGTCTTCGTTCACCAACCGGAAGGTAAAGGAGCCCAACGATATTAGTAGGGGCTACTAACCCATAAGCATATAACCAGACCTCACAGTTATTCTTCCCGCAATACAATGCTTCTTTCTGCCTCCAAACAGCCCCAGCCAAAGGAATCCTCTCACAGCTGATCGGTGATCACGTGATGACGCAAGCCCAACTTTGTCAGTTGATGCGCTGACTTCATCATGATGAAGTCATGATGCCATTCCTACAACTCCTCCGTCGCTGCTGGTGGGGGTTATTCCCGTTGATGCCGATGTTAAACGGGGTCTTCCGAGTGACACTCCTGCTCCGGTGAGTGTTTCCGTAATACAAACTGTGGTGTTGCCGTGCTGGGAGCAGGACCAATTACTGGTTAAGGCCAGTACTGTGGCTTTGGTCCCTGAGCCTCGGGGCCTGAAAGGCCTAGATCAGGACTCTACGATGTCCAAAGCAGCTTGGGGGCGTGGACAATTGAATGCCCTTCTCTGTGCCCGCTACTCAGGGGTTGATCCTGAAGAGACTTTATTGGAACTGTGGATCCCTGGTGGGAGAATGGCAGGTACACTCCAGAGCAGGAGGTGGAGATAATGAGGGAGCGTAGAAAGCACATGGATTCAGGGTTATTTGCATCCCCAGACCAGGAGGAGGATTTCTATACTTCCCCCTGGAATGGACCACTATTCTGGGTGTTGCCAGGCAGGGCAGGTGGGCAGAACCTGAGGAAAAGTAGCTGCGCAGAGAGAATACTAGTCCAGAGGTATAGGCGCTCTCATCGGCATGTCTACCTTTATCTCCCTGATGCACACGAGAACAGCAGAGGCTCATAAGGATGAGTGGGTAAGGGCGGCAGTAGTGGAATTTATGGCCCCTAAATATAATACTGTGGCTGCATTTAGGGAAGGTCGTGCAGATTACCTGGTTAAGGTCTGGCAGGTGGGAAGAAATATTAACCTGGATAGGGTGGAATATGTTAGTGAGTATGGCAAGATGAGGTGCTACTCAGTAACAGTGCCTGATAAGGAGGGTAAGCTTGTATAGAAGCCAGACCCTTACACTATTATTGATTCCTAATAAGCACTAATAACAATATTCGTTTTTGATCATTAGAAATGTAATACAATAAATAATCTATATTAAGTGTATACTTCATGATTCTTTACTGACAACCCGATTATGCTTGGGACCTGTAATAGATATCAGATCCTGCCAAAACGGAGTTGTTGCATTTGTACCACTAATTGGGGTTACTACCTGATCCCTGGTTAAAGCAAACGATTCAGCCTGTGCTAATTTAAATACCATGATGCTTTTGAAGGACCAAAAGAGTACAATATCTACACAGATACCATTTATATTAGGAAAAAAGCCTCAATACTGAACACTGGATGAGGCTGCCTTCATTATTAGGAAAAAAATATATAGATAATATAGATAAAAGTGAGCAGTTAACAAGCCTTTGACAGCAACCATATTTGGTATGGGAATGTCCCCTATAACTTAACAAAAGGGGGGTGGGGTCGAACGGGACTCAAGCTACTATCTATTCTTCCATGAAAAATGTCCCTTTAACATCCCCCGCCCCTTAACGCAATGCCACTGTTGGGAATATTATTTCCTACAGATCATTCTACAGCACAAAAGAGCACCTGGTACCTAAGGTATTGTGTATTGTGTATTGTGGAATCTAAAGTAGATTCCTGATAAAGTGTAAAAATAGTGATAACTGTAATTCAGATCCCTAAACCCAAAAACAATAAATTAAGTGTGAAAATAACACCCTTAGGCTGCACTTATAGTGCCTGCGACGGCAATGCGACGGCGATGCGACGTCGCTCCAAAACAAAATGTGTGGTTATGACCAAAAATTTGGAAGCCGGGTATATTTGATTTTTCAGAGACTGTCGCCACATGCAAATGTCTCTGAACCAATCAATGAACCCGTCGCTGAAAGTTAAATTATAACTTTCGTGGGTGGTGACGGCGACGTCATCGGTCGCATCACCGTCGCCAGCACTATAAGTGCGGTCTTAACAATATAGTAGTGACAAATACATAACCTTAGGCTGCGCTTATAGTGCCAGCTACGGCTACGGATGATGTCACCCGTCTCCGTAGCCCTTGCGAAAGTTGTTATTTGAGTTTTGGAGACCGTCTCTTGCTACAAGGGGAGTGACGTCAGGCCCGGGGGAAGGCAGAGGGGCGGAGACAAGAGCAAGGGGGAAGGCTGAAATGGAGAAGAGTTGTCATTTCTGTTTGTATGCTGAATGTACTTTACATTTACTTTAAATTCCGGTAGAATTTACTATTTTAAAGTTGTTAATATAGTGTGTTTCACTTGACAGACACACAATCACACACAGGGCCGCCAACAGAAATCATGGGGCACAGGACAAATTAAACAAGCAGCCCCCCCGAACTCATAGCGCACCTACCACGAAAAAATATTTTTTAGCGCACAACTTTTACTTAACTGTTTTCTTCTTAATGTAATACGGAAAAAAAAACATTACAATGCAATGTGTTTATTTTTATATTTTCAACAGAACAAAATTCTTATTTACCTGTATAATTACAGGAAGAATGATCAGCTCATTCCAAGTTGGCAGGTAAGTTTCATTTTGCTGGGTTACAACAGATCCAATTCTGATAATTCTTTTTGTAATTATACAGGTAAATAAGAATTTTAACTCAGGTAGTGTTAGGACCTGCTAACGGTCATGCCTTGAAGTGGCAGCAGGCTTAAGACTTTTTGGCCAAAGGGTTAACTAAATGACCTTTCAAGAGAATATATAGGTATTGCACTGTGTATTTTTGTCACATTGGAAGTAGTTTTGGGCATCTGTGTTTGTTTTTTCTTGTATGTATATACAGGCATACCCCAGTTTAAGGACACACACTTTAAGTACACTCGCGAGTAAGGACATACCGCCGAAGAGGCAAACGGCAGCTCGTGCATGCGCCTGTCAGCACGCCCTGAACGCAAACCGCTCTCCCTACCTGTACCGAAGCTGTGCGCAACGGGGAGACTATAGAGCCTGTTACAATGCAATTATTAACATCAGTTATGCACGCATAGACGATTGCAGTACATACATGCATCAATTTGGGGAAAAGGTAGTGCTTCACTTTAACTACATTGTCTCTTACATACATGCTCTGGACCCATTGTGTACGTTATGGCGGGTATGCCGTTGTATATTAGTATAATATATATATATTATTATATATTTTATATATATATTATATATATAATATATATCTATATATATGTGCTGGCTGTGGGTGATATGGGGAAAGGCGGGGTTGCAGACCCTGCCTAAGACATGCAGATGAGCATAACAGTTATATTTGGCATATTTGCTTTCCGTGTGAGGGTTTTTTGTCACGTTTTTACTCACCATAACTTAACTCAGTATAGTCTATATATATATATATTAGTATATATATATACTATATCCATACACAGCACACCACCCACACCCACACACCACCACCCCACACACAACCACACACACACACACCACACACCTCACACACCCCAACACACACACACACCACACACACACACACACACACACCACACCACACGCTATGCTGGTTGCACACAGAGAACTATACTCATAAAAAAGTAATATATCCTTAGGCAAAATCCAGGTGCCAGCAATAACAAGAACACCAACCGCTGTTAGATATACAAAAAGATAGAGTCCGCACACACTCAAATGAAAAGTTATTTAATCTTTAGAATCACAGGCAATCACAGGAACTCCAGAGTAACGTACGTTTCTCAGCTCTGAGAAAACCTTGTGGTCAGAAACGTACGTTTGCTCTGGCGTTCCTGTGATTGCCTGATGTATTTCTAAAGATTAATACTTTTCATTTGAGTGTGCTGCGGATTCTATCTTTTTGTATATATGTATTGTATATGTTATATAACATAGGCCTATAGGGAACCATGTTAAAATGGTTTTGAGGCAAAAAGTGACACTGTGTGCTCATTTGCATGTCATTTCCCAAAATCCCTGCTGCAGTGGAAGTGCTGTATGACTGGGTGGATGATGGAAAGGCGGGGTTGCAGACCTGCCTAAGACATGCATGAGGCATACAGTTATATTTGCATTTGCTTCCTGTGGAGGGTTTTTGTCACTTTTTTTTTACTCACCATCTTAACTCATTATTATGGTTTAGCCTATCCCATAGCCTCTCTTGCTCCCAGTAAAATCAACCCCACGGACTGATGAGCCATCAAGGTCAAACCGCTGTCGGTGTGGTGGTTTTCTGGGTATCACCTTACCCTGGCTGTGCTCAAAGCTGTGACCATGCAGCAAAGCTTAAGCCTATAGGGAACCTGTTAAAAATGGTTATTGAGGCACGTGACACTGTGTTGCTCATTTGCATGTCATTTCCCAGAATCCCTTGCTGCAGTGGAAGTGCTGTATGCTGGGTGATGAGAGGGAAAGGCGGGGTTGCAGACCTGCCTAAGACATGCAGATAGCATACAGTTATATTTGCATATATTATATATAGATTATTATATATTATATATATATATATATATGATGTGACCTCCTGAGAAGTGTGGATAATAATAGAGGACAGCAGAATAATTACCAAACATTTTGTGTGAGAAAAACCATGTCTGATGTTCAATGTTTTCCGTTCTTGGGTGCGTTAAAAACTTCCATTGAGGATTTTGATTTTTAATCATTTATGGAATGATCTGGTTGGTAAGTGATGTCCCACGGTGAGCAGAATTGTCCTTCTTCGTGATGATGTTGCCTGTGCATATTCATTCTTCCTGTATTTTGGATGGTTTCCCTCAATGTAGCAACCTGGTCACATTTGTTGCACTGAATCATATACACTATTCCTGATGTCAGCTGTGTGTGTGTGTGTGTGTGTGTGTGTGTGTGTGTTGTGTGTGTGTGTGTGTATGTATATATTATATATATTATATTATATATATTATATATACACACAACAACATACCTACATACATATACAAGCACACGCGCCACCACACAACACTCCAGGCCTGTATGTTTATAGCTATCTAAATCGATAGATGGATATCTCTATCGATCTAGATAGCTATATACACACAGGCCTGGAGTGTGTGTGTGGTGTGTGTGTGTGTGTGTGTGTGTATGGATATATATACACACACAAATAATAATCATTAGTATTATTAAAATGTACAGATTTTTTAAAGCAGTTGGAAAAGAATCATAACGATAACATAAATACTACATAATATTTTTACATGGAGGGAGGGAGGGAGACAACCATCGATTAACATTAATACTAAATAAAAAAATACATGTATAAACTGCAACACTATACTGCCCAATGCAATCAATCAGGAGTTTCTTCCCTATGCCCGGATATTACCCTATCATCAGCACAGGCAATACCTGACATAACCAAGCAAATCCCTCTACCCAAGTACCATGCTAGAAAGGGAAGTGATGGGGGCGTCCCCATGGCAACTTCCCCCGCCCCCCTCACTTCTGGCAGTCCTGCCTTGTGGTTGTGATGAGGAGGGCCTGACTGGACCGGGGGGGGTTAAGGGCGTTGTGGGTGGGAAACAAATAATGATATCAACAATAGCACTGATCCTTTTCCAGTATAGCTTTACATTTCCCTCCCTCTCTTGTTCTGCTCTACAAAGCTTCTCTGATCCTCCTCAGCTAGTTAGTTCCCTTTTATCTGTCCTCACCCCGCATGTCCCCTCCCAGTGACTGCTGCGCTGCTTCCTCTTGCTGACACGTACCAGCTGGCTCTCCCGGCAGTGCCCGCTGCTCCCGGCTGCGCCCGCCTATGCCCGCTGCTCCCGGCTGTGCCCGCTTCTTCTTCCCGGCTGTGCCGCCTATGCCCGCCTTTCCCGCTGCGCCGGCTGTGCCGCTTGCTGCCGCTGGCCCGCTTTCTCCCGGCGTGCCGTGCTCTGCCGCTGTGCCCGCTTCCTCCCGCTGTGGCCCGCCTTATGCGCCCGCTGCTCCCGGCTGTGCCCGCCTATGCCCGCTGCTCCCGGCTGTGCCCGCTGCTGCCGGCTGTGTGCCCTCTCCTCTCCCGGCTGTGCCGCTGCTGCCGCTGTGCCCGCTTCTCCTGCCCTCTGTGCCCGCTTCTGCCGGCTGTGCCCGCTGCCGCTTCTTTCTCCCCTCTGCTCCCTCTTCTCTCTCCGCCTTCCTCTTGGATTCCCGCGTTGTGCCGCGCTGCCGGCTTG
The DNA here is from genome assembly GCA_036426205.1 of Ascaphus truei. Taxonomy (NCBI): domain Eukaryota; kingdom Metazoa; phylum Chordata; class Amphibia; order Anura; family Ascaphidae; genus Ascaphus; species Ascaphus truei. The sequence continues at coordinate 100,607 of WSYH01000767.1, read as the reverse complement.
TGCCCTGCTCTTCTCCCGGCTGTGCCCGCTGCTGCCGGCTGTGCCCGCTTCTCCCGGCTGTGCCCGCTGCTGCCGGCTGTGCCCGCTTCTCCCGGCTGTGCCCGCCTCTGTGTGTGTGTGTGTGTGCCACTGCTCCTCTCACGCAGCACTGAGGCTCCCAGCCTCTGAGGCTCGCTCTGTCATGCCTGCCCTACAGTTTCGTTTCTCTTCCTTTACAGCTCAGGCTCCTCCTTGCCAGTTTCATTTACTGCAAAGAGGCTGAAGTACAAATAGGTGTGGCTGTCAAGGAATAGATACAATGTGCTTACATGATGGTTACAGGAGTCTCCCTCCCCTGAAACGAACATGCTGCAATGTAAAGCAATATTGAGTACTAGGACTTACATCCAGTCATTATTTGACGATTACCTTTGAAATGGTACATCCCCTTTCTTCTTTTTTTTCCCACACAAATAGGAAAGCAACATTTTTAAAATGGTTCCAAAGAGCTTTGTCATTGTGTTTAACAGGTTTAGGATATTCCGGGATAGTGTTTCCTGAAATTAGACACACAACTACTTGTTTTTGTTTCTCTATTCTTTTTTTTTTTTTACATAGTTTTTATTAGTTTTCCACATAGTACAAGTAATAAACTTAATATATCCAACAATATGACCGTATAAACATTATCATACTGTATGCTGGACAGTAATATTATTAAGTAGACATTCAAAACATTCATAGATAATCACTTCTACTCTGGTTATACTTAAGTTGCAGATAATTTAGACCTTAGATCCATCTTATTTCAGTCCATGTTGAGGGATCAGCTCTTACTGGGTAATATATATATACACTATGATGGGGGGGTGAAAGAAACAGAGAAAGAGAATGTCGACAAATAGTGACGAGAGGACGACAAATAGGTACTGTACAGATACTGCATAGGTACAATAGGGGGAAGAAGAGGGAGGGAGAGGTGGAGGACTATTTAATCTGGTAGTTCTGATTGGGGGAACGGGGGGGGGGGAGTCCCCCTCCCCCCACGACCGTATTCTTTAAAAAAAAAAAAAACATTTCTAGGGACATTACCTCCTAGATTTTAATACCGCTTCTCAAGTCAGAAGAAGGGTGTAGATTCTCAAGTCAAAATGTCCTAAAACTTCTCTTTAAAGAACAGAGCCCAAACAAACGGTCAAAAAAAAGGATAAATGAGGTCAGGTTGATATCCAAGGAACCATTATACAAAGGTACTAACGTCTAAGCATTCGTTTAGTCCCCCAGGATTGAGAGTGCCCAATTGGTGAATCCAAAAGGTTTCCCGCCTGCAAGGGGTCTTGAACCGATCGCCTCCTAAAACACACGGAGAAATGGTCTCTATTCCCATAATTTGCATAGTCTTGGGGTTTTGCTGATGAAATAATTTAAAGTGTCGAGAGACACTATGATTATTGGGACCCTTAATTACATTTCTCCTGTGTTCTAGGAAGCGCGTTCCCAGTGTTCTTGTGGTGCGTCCAACATATTTTATTTGCAGGCGGGAAACCTTTTGGATTCACCAATTGGGCACTCTCAATCCTGGGGGACTAAACGAATGCTTAGACGTTAGTACCTTTGTATAATGGTTCCTTGGACGCCTCTCCCTGTCCTCTTCCTCTGCTTTTCAGTGCCATCCTTTGTCTGGATCTCCTCCTGAGGTCTCTCTCCCACCTCCCATTTCCCCCTTCCCCCCCTCCTCTCTCCTTGTTCCCGTCTGGGATTTGGGGTATATCACCTATTCACATAAAATATTTATTAAAATATTTATTCACATAATTATAATTATCATATCACATAATATATATTAATTTGGGTAAATGGGTAGCCACACGGTATTAGTTTGAAATCACTTCACAAATTATAAATCACATCATTAAGTACACCTTCAGTCACTAATAAAAACAATAATAATAAGTTTATACCACATAATAAGGCATTCACTATTAATATGGTCATTTGAAGGCTGTGTTAGCTTAGAGAATTATTTATAATTGAAATTATGGACATGAGCTATTCAGCTCTCATCACATATATACATATTTTTAACACCAAATTTATTAATAAATTGCACTTGTCCACTACACTACCATATCAGGTCCTTCCGGGCCCTTGCTCTGTTCGTGGCATGGAGACTCCAGATATTAATATTCTCCTCAATGTTCTCCTGATTTGAGAAATCCCAATATATAGGATAATATGATCCACTGTTTATTTTATTTTATTTTAATCATCCGAAAGGGTACATTATTCACATCCTAATTGTTTATGATTATTGTATATGTGTGTATATGTATACTGCATCTATATTAATCCTTAGACATTGTTTCATGTATTTTTGTTTATTTAGAGCAATGATGTATTTGTAATGTTAACTCTGTATGAGCCTCTATGGGAATTGCGCCACCATGTATATGGGTGGCATCTGAGAAATATATAACTTCTTGCATCCATATGGATGTATAACAATATATCTCATGTAAATATATATATATATTCCTTATTTTAAAATCTTATGCTTTAAGTGAATCCGGTAGCCCATGTGGTGTGCAATTCACATACGGGTTCAGTATTGACAATGTCTGGTTTATCCTTTTAATCCATCTGCTTTGCGGTCATGGACATTGAAGGGTGTTATATTGACTCATTGATATATCAATTAGCTGCCATTATATGAACAGAATTATTTATATATATATATTTTACCATGTGTAAATGACCCAAGTACAGCTGGGACTATGTTTAGTTTTATGGACATGATTCTTACATATTCTCTCACAAACGATCTCCTCCAATTCTTTCAAGTTACTATATATAATTATATGTACTATATATATATATAGGTTAATTATGTGTATTAGCACAAAGCACTTTTCAGCTGAGTGGGGGCTTTCCAAATACTTAACATCATTAGGTTGTGTATATATAATACCGGACCTCCCCCTCTCAAGACATCCCTTTGAAAAAGTTGGCCGTGACTGACGAAACGCGTCAGGGAGCGTCATTACGTCAGACGCACTGACATTGAAGTCAATACCAAGCGCTGGAGCGGACCTATCCATGCGCAGTGCTACAGAGACCGACACCATACGGAACTACTTTCTTGGACTTTCAAACAGCACACCAGCCCTGGAAATCTGCGGGGACGTCGATCCTTTACCAACGGAGCCTGGGATTGCCCCAAGAGCTTGTAGTCTCAACCGGATGGTGGTGATTATTATCACATATGCTTGATTTTATTGTACTTTTGTAAGTGCGTTTTTTACCCCCCCCTCCCCCTCATTAAATCTACAATTTTACGCTATGGGCGTGCGCTCTCTCCTCTTTTTTTCCTCTTAGATACCTTGTGGACGCGGTTTGTCCACATTGAGAGCTGCCGGAGACCCTGCATACCAGCACCCATATATTTTTACTGGAACCATTTGAGGACTGGTTTTTCTTTTTCTTTGCTTTTTTCTATATATGTTGTTTTATAATTGGTATGGGCCCACTATATGATCTTTAGGTTTTTGTATAAATTGCTCATGTCATCTAGGGATACACCCACAATAGTTCACATTTTATTTAGATTTATTTGAGCAATTACATCCACACTGGTTCACTTCAATCAGAGGCGCAGCTTTTTTCTTTTTCATTTTGGTCATATATATATATATATATATATATATATATATACACATCCTATATACGGCCATCGCAAAATTAGTGAAGATACAAATGATTAACTTAATGCATGTATATTAAATTCTAAACAGTAACTTAATGCACTTAAGTTACTAAATGACATCAATACTATTTATATAACATATTCAGACAGTTTAATTTCATATTTACTTACTTCCACAGGACATTATTTCTCCAATCTCGCTCCACAATTTCTTGGTCAGGAAACGGTCATGATATGTGTTGGCCTTCTGGTTCCAAAGAGGATCGCGTTTGTATATCTCAGATATGAGCTGCTCTATGCTGGAGCTATCCATGTTCATAATTAAATAAATATAAATAAATAAAAAATAACGATATTGAAGAGATATAATAAATAAATATAATAAATTATAATAAATAGCTATAATAAATAACTATACAGATTACAAATAAATAATAAATAAACAACTGTAATATAATATCTAACTATAATAAATATTAAATTAAATAAATAAAGCTAGCAGAAAACTACAAGCAACCTACAAGGTGAATGGCTTGAAAGCAATGTTTTCAAACACAAGTTTTCCCTCTTCCGTGTTTGAAATACTTTGCTCCCATTGGCTAGCAATAGCTGGCTTGCCATTGGTTGAAGGGAGCCAGTCTATGATTGGCCCCTTCGCGTACCATGTGACGCGTTGCCGCAAGAGAACACCATTCTCTCGTGTCTCCTGCTGGCTGCCGCGTCACAGTATGTCGCAAGTTGCAAGTGAGGAGGGACTGGGACCCGATCGTGAGTTCAAACCGCAAAGGTAAGTTGCGCTCACGCCGCCGCCCGCGCCAACGGGCGCAGCGGGTCCCAGCCCTAATGACGACATGCAAATGAGATCTCAAAGTGAGTCACTCTTTGCTTCTTATCACGGACTCATCTAAGCTTATGCCTGCCATATTACACAGCTTTTTTAGCACAGCCTAGGTTAAAGAAGTGTATAGCCAATGTGACCCGGTCCCCCCTGGGTCCCCCTTCATCCGCTTACCTTCATCCGGCAGCGGAGGATGGGGAGAGTGCGGGGAGGGCTGCGGGCAGTTGGAGCAGTGATTGGATCGCCGGAGGCTCCCGGTGGCTTCCTTAGCAGGGCGCCGCCATCTTGTACGTGGTCACGCATTTGCAACGCTTCGCGCATGCACAGAAAGGTAGTGGAGTTGCGGTGGCCATATTGGTGCTCTTCGCGCATGCGCAGTGCGAATGCAGGCGGCCGACCATTAGTGGAAAAACTCAGCAAGGGAACTACAGCCCCTAGAGGGCCATGGGGCTGCAGGATCAGCTGGCACTCATCAGCCAATCGTGCGGCCGGATTCTCCTGCTTCCCAACATTGGTACATTGCGCGCGCTGCGAGTCACGCCAGTCGGAGCTAGGACATCAGAGGGTAAGGGTGTAGGTGCAGGGTGTCAGTAGGCCCCTGCACTATGCCAGAGACCCCCATTAGGCCGCAGCAAGGCCCCGACTCACAGTAGCTTGTGGTTGCTTCAAGAAAAGCCCCTTAGATAGGGACGCTTCCCCAATTACTGTCTAGTGTTAGGGACACAGTGAAGACGCTGCACGGTGATTGCGGCCAGACTACCTCCCTGTGAGAGACTGACAGGTGATATTACCCATGCCGGAATTCACCCAACGCGGAGGCGGATGCCATCGTGGATGACAATGTCAGATCAGACGGATCATCTATGTTAATCTGCATCACCCGGGTGCTGGAGCTCCCTGGCAGGTACCCAACTAAGTGCACCAACACTTCACAGGATAGCGCTACCTTCTACACTTTGGGTGGGCCTTGACATTGGGAAAAGGGACATCAGGGTATTGGTACCTGGCACCCAATGTAGTTTGGGGACACTCACTGGTGGTATCAGGTTGTGTGGTACAGGGTACCGATATTATTGTGTTCAGTAAAGGTTGTTAGTATATACTTGAGTGTGTGTATTATTTGTATTGTTCCTGTAAGGGGCTTATCCCACCCCGTTGGGATCCCTTGCAGGTGTGGGTGCTGTCACCAGATGAATAAGTACACCTCAGGCTCCCAGCGGCGGAGGTTCAGGCCTCCTATGAGCCACAGGTAACGCACCACACACACACCGTAGCCGCCATATCTCCCATAGGGTGGGGTAAAGGCGCACATTTGGAGGCGCTGCTGAGATCTCAGACCTGGGGTGCCCTACTCAGCAGTAAAAAATTAGTCAAGACCAGAGCAACATGTTTGTACCATCCAAACGAGAGGTCCGTGACTGGGCTTGGGGCTTCACGAGTGTCCCTGCCACTTGCTCGCCGTGGGAGAAATTCCCGCAAATACGCCCCCGGACAAGATTTGACAGCATCTCAACCCCGGGATAGCCAATGCACGGATCGTAGGTAACAAGTATGACGCTACACACCGGTGGAGTATAGTCCTAGTGGCCGCCAGTCATGACCTATGTGAAGAAGGCGGCCCGAGGGCACTGTATTTACCAGAGGCCCTGGCCACGGGCTGTCCAATGATCTACCCCACCCTACCCGAGACATTTACCCCAGGACTCCCTATGGGCGCACCCTACCGGGCTGATCTATTACGTACCCCTTGCCCCCTCTGGAGGAGCAGCACTTCGGTTGTAATTTCACCCATACCACGGGTGGCCTTTACTTCCAGTACACCCTGTAGGGCCGAAACTCTCTGGCTGCCAGCTACCCCCAGTCGGGGTGAGAGAAGTCTTGCGCAGGCCCTTAGCCCGAGACCCGAATATCCCAGTAGCCTGTCAACTGATGGCTCCACCGGGAGTGTAAATCTACCTCAACTAGTAGAAGCCATCACACAATCCGCTCACAGTCACCAGTACCGCCGACTAAAAATCTTCTCCGGGGTGCGACCCACACCACTGGGCGAAGAAACGTTCGACGAATGGCGTGACAACGCAGAACAAGTATTCCCTGGGTGGATGTGCTCTGACGCAATAAAAAGGCGACGGATTGTCGAGTGCCTGCGGTCCCTGGCTGCCAACATTGTGCGATTGTATCGCGAATGCTACGCAGACACAGAGGCCCAAGATCTGATTCGGGCCTTGACCGGGACCTATGGCAAGAAGGACAACCCAATAGCTCTATTGGCCCATATCCATGCCCTCAAACAGAGAGAATGAGGAATTGTCGGAGTACCTCCAGCGGTTACATCTAGCCCTGTGAACCCTGCTCCACAAAGGGGTCATCCGAATGCCTAATATGGACGACTACAGGACCAAACAATTCCAGCTGGGAGCTTCCCTCAATTATCCCCTAGTGGCCTGCATCTGCTGTAACCTCTCTACGGAGAATCCTCCACCCAGTTATGAGGACCTCATGGCCCGAATGAAACCTCCCCATCGGACGCTTACCGTCGCGTAGGACCGGCCGCCCTCGTACATGTTGTCGGCCTTGCTGGACACTGGATCTCAAGTAACCATTGTGTACCGGCCGTTCTATGACCAGCATCTTAAACATCTGCTCTTGCAGTCGGCTGACAAGATGAAGCTGTGGGGTCTCAGCAATGAGGATTACCCCATTGACGGCGTGGTGTAGGTTCTCCTGGAAATACTCCAGTTGAACACCAGCAAGTTCCACACCATGGAGGTGGAGGCTCTAATATGCCCCGAGCCACGGGAATACAAAAAAGTTTCTGGGAACACCCAGTTACTTAATACAAAATGTCGAACCTGGAGGTATTTAAACAGTTTGGATTTCTCCAGGGAATATTTATCACAGAATCCCTCAAATGTCAATAACTTATCTCTAAATAACCTGTTTCAGGTGTGTAACCAAATAATACCTTCTGATATCTGGGACTGCCAGACCCCCTCTTTCTCTAGGGGTTAGTAAGAGTGATCTCTCTATTCAAGGTTTTTTGTTATTCCAGATAAATTGCATTATCCTATTTTGTATTCTTTCATATATTTTAGTGGTATAGCAATCAGGAGTGTTTGGAAGTGATATAGCCATCTCGGGAGGATATTGATTTTCATTAATCTTATACAACTCAACCATAAGATATATTGCAAACAATTCAAACTGGAGGCGGGTTAAAAAAGCAAAAAAACTTTATTTAGGCATAACACCTAAGAAAAAACACTATCAGCACAATCCTCTGACGTGTTTTGTTCCTCTGTCAGAGGCATTTTTAGGCATATAGGTGTTTATCACTGCACCACTATTTATTGACTGCACATACAGCGTGTATGTTGTTAAACATCACACTCTTTATTATACTTACCTCTGCTGCGGCTGCAGCTTACGATATACCACATGTGTATTGAGTTTGTAGGGTATATACCTCAGCAGGGTTATATTAGTAATTACCGCACCACCTTATATATGGAATGATTTGTAGTGAGGCTCAGATTAATACAATACAGCTACTAAGCCGATTGATTTCACTACTAACTTCCCACCTGACACCTCCCCTCAGGGGATCATTTTTATTCCTTTTTTAACTCACCTGCTCATACTTACACTTGTTTCGGCGTGACTATCTGTCAACATTAAAGTTTTGTTATTTTCTGTTTTTGTACAGACCGTCTGTCTGTTATTGTTAATACTATTGGGGTAGTGGGAAATTTGGTTAAAATTAATGGATATGTATTCTTGTTAATTATATTTGTGCATCATGTGTGTGTGCCAATAGGGACCTGAGTGATTCTGTTCGCCATTTGTGTTTTTGCTTTATCTCCTCCCTACGCACCTGGAGCCGTATACTTGATTGTTTGTTCTTGGTACTGAGCGATAACTGTATTTTTGTGTGTTCTATTTGCCTTCTATCAAGATCAGTTGAGTACATTCCATTTTATGATTGCTGACATGTGGCTAGTGCTTCTCAGGACATTGTGCGGTTTAGAGGATCTATAGGAGGAGGGTAAGGGATTGTGAATTATAGGCTAGGGGAGTGCATTATACCAGCATTGTTACTGTACCCCTTATTGGTTCCCCCCTGCTCCATCCCCCATGTATACTGCCACCTGACTGAATTAGCATCATTCTGGGGCCACTATACAGCTTTATATGGAATATTATCTATCCGTTTAATTTTCGTCTGAATTCATTATACCCACGCTGATTACACCACACGGAGGAGTTTTGGTAACACCCCAGGGGATTTTATCCCCATTATCTCCATAAGATATATTGGCTGTTTCAAATTTGTAGATCATTTTTTATTTTGTGAATATCTCTGAACAGTTATATGTAACCCTGTTTCCCCCACCCAATCTCATCTCGGGCCTATCTTGGGGAAAGCTGCTCTGGTTACTCATTATGGTGTGGTGCAGGAGAGTTATATTTAGGGCCTAGGACTTGGCATTGTTGATTTTGTATCCTGATAGGGATCCAAACTCAACTAGTAGGGCCTCCAAGTTTGGGATGTCATTGGGTTGACAATGGTTAAAATAATGTCAGCCGTGAAGAGAGAAAGTTTATATATTTCCTCCCCAATCTGTATGCCCAGTATATCTCGCATCTACTGATAGCAGCCAGTAATGGTTCTATCGTGAAAGCAAAATGCAAGGGAGAGAGAGAGTAACCATGTCCGGTACCATTCCAAATTATAATTTGGTTCATATTGCCTCTTGATATTTTTAATGATGCTGTTGGGGTCTTATATAAAGCCTGAACTCCTTTCAGATAAGGGCCCATGAATCCAAATACTTTCAAAGACCTATTTAGGAAGTCCCATTTCATCCTTTCAAATGCCTTTTCTGCATCCAGGCTCAGTAAAACAGCTTTGGGTCAGGAGTCGTTGATATAATCAATTACATTTATAATTTTGAGTGTTATCCGAAGTATGGCGTTCAATAATAAATCGAACCTGGTCATTATGGATTAAAAGTGGAAGAGCTCAGATTTTATCTGTTTGCCGAATTTTGCTATAGATCTTTAAATCAGAGTTCAATAGGGATATTGGCCTCAAGCTTGTACAGCTCAATACGTCCTTATCAGGCCTGCCACCTTCCATTGAAGGCTAACCTAGAGACTTTTTTCAATGAAACTGAATTTTTTAAATTTAATTATATATTTACTTCTCTTACCTTTTCCGGTGGCGGAATGTCACGGCATCTCTTCCTGCAAAGTCCTGTAAAATGGCGCTACATTGCTATGACAACATGACGTCGCGGAGCTATGCGGTATCAAGTTGCCATGACAACAGGACGGCCTGTGGTGTTGCATTGCCATGACAACGAGACAGCCTGCGGTGTTGCGTTGCCATAACAACCTGACACCACATGGCTCCATGATTTCCCATTGTCATGACAACATGACGCGGCAAAACGTCCCTTTGTCATGGTAATGCAACGCCATATGACGTCGTGAAGCCATGTTGACAGGACTCTGCGGGGGGAGATGCATAATAAAGTGATAAAGTGCAACGTACACGAAATGCGTAGGAGGTTTGCTACACCTCCGTTTTTAAGCTGGACTCATTAAAGGTATACCTTTTATTACTTTTTGACCCATTCTTTGGCTGTGCGCCATTTTTCCCATTTTTGCTCATTTTAACTTCATTATTGGCAGCACGCCTAAGTAGAGGTACAGGACAGAGGTACATTAAATGTGAGTATATTTATCTATATAATTAATTCCAGAGGATCGTGTGTTTTAATAGCATGTTCTGGGACTATCCCAATGAGGTTTTGAGGTGTGGGTTCAAACCCACTGACTCATCCTTCAGGATTACTTTGTCTCTTTTAAGAACTTCATAACCCCTGAGAATCACACTGGTAATTTTCAAATTGTATATACCACTAGCTTCAATACCTGCGCCTCTGCCTATACGTAATATTCAATATATGTATACGTTATGGATCCAGCGCTAGAGCGCCTATACTTCCAAACCCCCTTTTTGCAGGGGGAGATGCAGCTTGATGATGCCGCCTCTGCCGGAGAAAGTAAGAGCCAAGGCCCCGCCCAAAAATTTCACAGATAAACCCGTAGCCTGGAGATACGTGGCCGAAAACCGTAGTCATTTAGAGATAATGGCATAATTACACTCTGCTCTCATGATATGTATGGGTTAAGGTTGGCACGCCCACTAAGCATGCATATACTATCTACATGCTCATCAGGGAACGCGTCACCACCAATCAGGACACTGTTTACCTTATATATATTGGTAGCACTACCAGTGCCTACCCCCAGCCTTGACAAAGCAGTACTAGCGAAACGTACGTCGGCGATTGATGACGTCATCGCGTCAGAAGGGCGGGACATGCGCTTGCGGTCGGAGCGCTTCCTATCCCCACCAGGCTCCGAAATGGAGCTCTGCCACTAAAATATTCTGTTAATAGCTATCTAAACCACGAGCGCACCCCTGGCTGTTACATTTTGGCACCCGGTTTCCAGCTGACGGTGCCCGGCCATGTCATTAGAGGTATGCTCGTGTACACAGGACGAATGAATCCCGTGATTCCTCCATGGTTCATGTTAACAGGCACTACTTGTGTACTGTAGTAGCACTATCAACCTTGCTCTCTACACTGTATGGATGCACACATGACTATATGATTCATGTTTACATGGCTACGACAGTGCACTGTAGTAGCAGCTACTGATTCTACACCTCATGCAAACACACATGACTATACGACTCATGTTAACAGGCACGACTTGTGCACTGTTCAGCAGCTACTGACTCTGCACTCCATACATGCCTCATACAGGCAGGGCAATTTACGGCCCTATGCATGTGAACTGGCACTGTATGTGCAATCATGGAGTCATTATTGATACATCTATGACCTATTGATCACTGGGCCGTACAGATATCACCTTGATACTTACCTGTGTGGAGAATCTGCATATGTCCTGCTGTAGTCACCATCACACCATTTACTTGGTGGCAATAACTAGGACCTAGGAGCCTGGACCCTATATTCACCACCTACACCCACGGTACCCCATCATTGGGAATCAAACATGTTAACAGACACTACTAGTGTACTGTTTAGATAACTACTAATTGAAGCCAGTAAAACTCCTTGGTGAAGCCAGTTTCCTGAATTTTGTGGTTCAATACTATATCAACACCGCTGATCGATGAGGAGTCTGTTCCTTAGTAGTTAACTGCTTATTCGCTACTAGGCTTATAGCTATTCACTGTGACTATCTACCTCAGCACGTATTTGGCCTTATCCTTACTATAGGACATCAGTGTCATCCCCTACCACATACTATGGTGGGACCTACACTGACATAGGCAGTTGTCTACATCAGTAGTGGTTAATATAGGAGTTTAGATAGTACATGGACTGTTACTCTGGTCCATTCGTCCAATTTTAATTCGCTGTATACTGGCTCATAATAGTCCCCTGCTCCATCCCCCATGTATACTGCCACCTGACTGAATTAGCATCATTCTGGGGCACTATACAGCTTTATATGGAATATTATCTATCCGTTTAATTTTCGTCTGAATTCATTATACCACGCTGATTACACCCAACACGAGGAGTTTGGGAACAACCCAGGGGATTTTATCCATTATCTCATAAGATAATTGGCTTGTGTTATTCAATTTGTAGATCATTTTTATTTTGTGAATATCTCTGAACAGTTATATGTAACCCTGTTTCCCCCACCCATCTCATCGGGCCTATCTTGGGGAAAGCTGCTCTGGTTACTCATTATGGTGTGGTGCAGGAGAGTTATATTTAGGGCCTAGGATTGGCATTGTTGATTTTGTATCCTGATAGGGATCCAAACTCAACTAGTAGGGCCTCCAAGTTTGGGATTGCATTGGGTTGACAATGGTTAAAATAATGTCAGCCGTGAAGGAGAAAGTTTATATATTCCTCCCAAATCGTATGCCCCAGTATATCTCGCATCTACTGATAGCAGCCAGTATATGGTTCTATCGTGAAAGCAAAATGCAAGGGAGAGAGAGAGTAACCATGTCCGGTACCATTCCAAATTATAATTTGGTTCATATTGCCTCTTGATATTTTTAATGATGCTGTTGGGGTCTTATTAAAGCCTGAACTCCTTTCAGATAAGGGCCCATGAATCCAAATACTTTCAAAGACCTATTTAGGAAGTCCCATTTCATCCTTTCAAATGCCTTTTCTGCATCCAGGCTCAGTAAAAAAGCTTTGGGTCAGGAGTCGTTGATATAATCAATTACATTTATAATTTTGAGTGTTATCCGAAGTATGGCGTTCAATAATAAATGAACTGGTCATTATGGATTAAAAGTGGAAGAGCTCAGATTTTATCTGTTTGCCGAATTTTGCTATAGATCTTTAAATCAGAGTTCATAGGGATATTGGCCTCAGCTTGTACAGCTCAATAGTCCTTATCAGGCCTGCCACCTTCCATTGAAGGCTAACCTAGAGACTTTTTTCAATGAAACATGAATTTTTAAATTTAATTATATATTTACTTCTCTTACCTTTTCCGGTGGCGGATGTCACGGCATCTCTTCCTGCAAAGTCCTGTAAAATGGCGCTACATTGCTATGACAACATGACGTCGCGGAGCTATGCGGTATCAAGTTGCCATGACAACAGGACGGCCTGTGGTGTTGCATTGCCATGACAACGAGACAGCCTGCGGTGTTGCGTTGCCATAACAACCTGACAACCACCGGCTCCATGATTTCCCATTGTCATGACAACATGACGCGGCAAAACGTCCCTTTGTCATGGTTAATGCAACGCCATATGACGTCGTGAAGCCATGTTGACAGGACTCTGCGGGGGGAGATGCATAATAAAGTGATAAAGTGCAACGTACCGAAATGCGTAGGAGGTTTTGCTACACCTCCGTTTTTAAGCTGGACTCTTAAAGGTATACCTTTTATTACTTTTTGACCCATTCTTTGGTGTGCGCCATTTTTCCCATTTTTGCTCATTTTAACTTCATTATTGGCAGCACAGCCTAAGTAGAGAGTACAGGACAGAGGTACATTAAATGTGAGTATATTTATCTATATAATTAATTCCAGAGGATCGTGTGTTTTAATAGCATGTTCTGGGACTATCCCAATGAGGGTTTGAGGGTGTGGTTCAAACCCACTGACTCTCCTTCAGGATTACTGTCTCTTTTAAGAACTCATAACCCCTGGAAATCACACTGGTAACAAAGTAGAACCAAAGCTTCAAACCGCTGACTACGTAAATTCAATAAAGTATACGTTATGGATCCAGCGCTAGAAGCGCCTATACTTCCAAACCCCCTTTTGCAGGGGGAGATGCAGCTTGATGATGCCGCCTCTGCCGGAGAAAGTAAGAGCCAAGGCCCGCCCAAAAATTTCACAGATAAACCCGTAGCCTGGAGATACGGGCCGAAAACCGTAGTCATTAGAAGATAATGGCATAAATACACTCTGCTCTATGATATGTATGGGTTAAGGTTGGCACGCCCACTAAGCATGCATATACTATCTACATGCTCATCAGGGAACGGTCACACCAATCAGGACACTGTTTACCTTATATATATTGGTAGCACTACCAGTGCTACCCCCAGCCTTGACCAAAGCAGTACTAGCGAAACGTACGTCGGCGATTGATGACGTCATCGGTCAGAAGGGCGGGACATGCGCTTGCGTCGGCGCGCTTCCTATCCCCACCAGGCCCGAATGGAGCTCTGCCACTAAAATATTCTGTTAATAGCATCTAAACCGACGAACCCCTGGGTTTACATTTTGGCAACCCGGTTTCCAGATGACGGGGCCGGCCATGTCATCTGAGGGAGCTCGTGTACACAGGACGAATGAATCCGTGATTCCTCCATGGTTCATGTTAACAGGCACTTTTGTACTGTAGTAGCACTATATCCTTGCTATCTACAATGTATGGATGCACATATGACTTATATGATTCTGTAAATGGACGGTCACTATGTGCACTGTAGTAGCACGTCTTCTTACTAGATCCGGTCATAAAACCAAATCATAGGACAAGAAACGAGCACCCTATGGAAACATCGTTTAGCAACGATACGGCTGTAACGATATGGACTGCGAGTCTTTGCAATGCTTAGAAGGCTACTCAAGATTAACAAATGTGAGTGTGACTACAGGGACTCCACTATGCATGGAATGGAACTGTATGTGCAATCAGAGTAATATGATGGATACACTATGAACATATTGATCCTTATCTGGGCGTACAGATACTCACCTGATACTTACCTGTGTGGATATCTGCATATGTCCCTGCTGTAGATCACCATCACACCATTATTATGGGTGGCAATAAATAGGACCTAGGAGCCTGGACCCTATATTACCACCTACACCACGGTACCCCATCATTGGGAATCAAACATGTTAACAGACATACTAGTGTACTGTTTAGATAACTACTAATTGAAGCAGTAAAACTCCTTGGTGAAGGCCAGTTTCTGAATTTTGTGGTTCAGATACTATTCAACACCGTGATCGATGAGGAGTCTGTTCCTTAGTAGTTAACTGTTATCGCTACTAGGCTTATAGCTATTCACTGTGACATATCTACCTCAGCACGTATTTGGCCTATCTACTATAGGACATCAGTGTCATCCCCTACCACATACTAGGTGGGACCTACACTGACATAGGCAGTTGTCTAATCAGTAGTGTTAATATAGGAGTTTAGATAGTACATGGACTGTTACTCTGGTCCATTCGTCCAATTTAATTCGCGGTATACTGGTCATAATAAGTATCTCACTTGACCCACAGCGTTTTCCCTATTTTATCGCTCTGAGTTACGACTCAAATAAAGATTTATATTTTTACAGTTCACTCACTCCTCCCGATCACCACATGGTCTTTGGTACACCTGATTATATACACTAGTGTGTGAGTGCTCTCCTTGGGGTTCTTGCTCTTTTGTTGTTACCCTATCTGTTTATCCCCTGATAGTAGCACCTCCACTCCACATACATCCAGCCAGCAGTAGCGAGGGTTCCCTTCCCCCCCCCGTCCCCTGCTCCATCCCCCATGTATACTGCCACCTGACTGAATTAGCATCATTCTGGGGCCACTATACAGCTTTATATGGAATATTATCTATCCGTTTAATTTTCGTCTGAATTCATTATACCACGCTGATTACACCCAACACGAGGAGTTTGGGAACAACCCAGGGATTTATCCATTATCTCCATAAGATATTGGCTTGTGTTTTCAATTTGTAGATCATTTTTATTTTGTGAATATCTCTGAACAGTTATATGTAACCCTGTTTCCCCCACCCATCAATCATCGGGCCTATCTTGGGGAAAGCTGCTCTGGTTACTCATTATGGTGTGGTGCAGGAGAGTTATATTTAGGGCCTAGGATTGGCATTGTTGATTTTGTATCCTGATAGGATCCAAACTCAACTAGTAGGGCCTCCAAGTTTGGGATTGCATTGGGTTGACAATGGTTAAAATAATGTCAGCCGTGAAGGAGAAAGTTTATATATTTCCTCCCAATCGTATGCCCCAGATATCTCGCATCTACTGATAGCAGCCAGTATATGGTTCTATCGTGAAAGCAAAATGCAAGGGAGAGAGAGAGTAACCATGTCCGGTACCATTCCAAATTATAATTTGGTTCATATTGCCTCTTGATATTTTTAATGATGCTGTTGGGGTCTTATTAAAGCCTGAACTCCTTTCAGATAAGGGCCCATGAATCCAAATACTTTCAAAGACCTATTTAGGAAGTCCCATTTCATCCTTTCAAATGCCTTTTCTGCATCCAGGCTCAGTAAAAAAGCTTTGGGTCAGGAGTCGTTGATATAATCAATTACATTTATAATTTTGAGTGTTATCCGAAGTATGGCGTTCAATAATAAATGAACTGGTCATTATGGATTAAAAGTGGAAGAGCTCAGATTTTATCTGTTTGCCGAATTTTGCTATAGATCTTTAAATCAGAGTTCATAGGGATATTGGCCTCAAGCTTGTACAGCTCAATACGTCCTTATCAGGCCTGCCACCTTCCATTGAAGGCTAACCTAGAGACTTTTTTCAATGAAACATGAATTTTTAAATTTAATTATATATTTACTTCTCTTACCTTTTCCGGTGGCGGAATGTCACGGCATCTCTTCCTGCAAAGTCCTGTAAAATGGCGCTACATTGCTATGACAACATGACGTCGCGGAGCTATGCGGTATCAGTTGCCATGACAAACAGGACGGCTGTGGTGTTGCATTGCCATGACAACGAGACAGCCTGCGGTGTTGCGTTGCCATAACAACCTGACAACCACCGGCTCCATGATTTCCCATTGTCATGACAACATGACGCGGCAAAACGTCCCTTTGTCATGGTAATGCAACGCCATATGACGTCGTGAAGCCATGTTGACAGGACTCTGCGGGGGGAGATGCATAATAAAGTGATAAAGTGCAACGTACCGAAATGCGTAGGAGGTTTTGCTACACCTCCGTTTTTAAGCTGGACTCTTAAAGGTATACCTTTTATTACTTTTTGACCCATTCTTTGGCTGTGCGCCATTTTTCCCATTTTTGCTCATTTTAACTTCATTATTGGCAGCACAGCCTAAGTAGAGAGTACAGGACAGAGGTACATTAAATGTGAGTATATTTATCTATATAATTAATTCCAGAGGATCGTGTGTTTTAATAGCATGTTCTGGGACTATCCCAATGAGGGTTTGAGGGTGTGGTTCAAACCCACTGACTCATCCTTCAGGATTACTGTCTCTTTTAGAACTCATAACCCCTGAGAAATCACACTGGTAACAAAGTAGAACCAAAGCCAAACCAGCTGACTACGAGATTAAAAGAGTATACGTTATGGATCAGACGCTAGAAGCGCCTATACTTCCAAACCCCCTTTTGCAGGGGGAGATGCAGCTGATGATGCCGCCTCTGCCGGAGAAAGTAAGAGCCAAGGCCCGCCCAAAAATTTCACAGATAAACCCGTAGCCTGGAGATACGTGGCCGAAAACCGTAGTCATTAGAGATAATGGCATAATATACACTCTGCTCTATGATATGTATGGGTTAAGGTTGGCACGCCCACAAGCATGCATATACTATCTACATGCTCATCAGGGAACGCGTCACACCAATCAGGACACTGTTTACCTTATATATATTGGTAGCACTACCAGTGCTACCCCCAGCCTTGACCAAAGCAGTACTAGCGAAACGACGTCGGCGATTGATGACGTCATCGAGTCAGAAGGCGGGACATGCGCTTGTCGGGAGCTCCTATCCCCACCAGCCATGGAGCCTGCCACTAAAATTTCTGTTAATAGCATCAAACCGACGAACCTGTTTACATTTTGGCACCGTTCCAGTGACGGGCCGCCAGCTCTGAGGGCTCGTGTACACAGACGAATGATCCGTGATTCTCCATGGTTCATGTTAACAGCACTTTTGGTACTTAGTAGCACTATATCCTTGCTATCTACAACTGTATGGATGCACATATGACTTATAATGTATTCTGTATATCGGACTGGTCACACTTATGGTGCCCAGCTGCTAGGTAGCCAGCGTCTTCGTTAGACTTAAGGATCCGGTACATAAAACCAAATCATACGCATAGAAACGAGCACACCTATGGAACAATCGTTTAGCAAGCATTACGCTGTAACGACTATGAGACTTGCGAGTCTTTCAATGCTTAGAGGCTTACTCAGATTAACAATGCCTAAGTGTGACAGGGACTGCCACTATGCATGGAATGGAAACTGTATGTGCAATCATGGAGTAATATGTGATACACTATGAACATATTGATCTCTACTGGGCGTACAGATACTCACCTGATACTTACCTGTGTGGATATCTGCATATGTCCCTGCTGTTAGATCACCATCACACCATTTATGTGGTGGCATAAACTAGGACCTAGGAGCCTGGACCCTATATTACCACCTAACACGGTACCCATCATTGGGAATCAAACATGTTAACAGACATACTAGTGTACTGTTTAGATAACTACTAATTGAAGCCAGTAAAACTCCTTGGTGAAGCCAGTTTCTGAATTTTGTGGTTCAATACTATTCAACACCGTGATCGATGAGGAGTCTGTTCCTTAGTAGTTAACTGCTTATCGCTACTAGGCTTATAGCTATTCACTGTGACTATCTACCTCAGCACGTATTTGGCCTATCCTACTATAGGACATCAGTGTCATCCCCTACCACATACTAGGTGGGACCTACACTGACATAGGCAGTTGTCTAATCAGTAGTGTTAATATAGGAGTTTAGATAGTACATGGACTGTTACTTGGTCCATTCGTCCAATTTAATTCGCGTATACTGGCTCATAATAAGTATCTCACTTGACCCACAGCGTTTTCCCTATTTTATCGCTCTGAGTTACGACTCAAATAAAGATTTATATTTTTACAGTTCACTCCTCTCCCCACTCACCACATGGTCTTTGGTACACCTGATTATATACAATAGTGTGTGAGTGCTCTCCTTGGGGTTCTTGCTCTTTGTTGTTACCTATCTGTTTATCCCTGATAGTAGCCACCTCCACCCACCACATACATCCAGCCAGCAGTAGCGAGGGTTCCCTTCCCCCCCCCTCTTCTTCTAGTTCAGTTATCATATAGAGTGTCTCTTGCTCTTACTGACCCTCAGCACGCTAACATACTATGGCAGGCTTTCTATCTAGAAAGCCTAACCTGGATGACTGGCAGACTGAAGCGCAAGCTTTCTTCTCCAATGCAAGCCACACAGGTGTATCAGAACCACCCCCAATAGCTAAGATTCAAGATTTCTTTAAAGATCTTGAAGGTAACTATAAGAAGTACATTATCCTATGGTGGGAGGTGTTTTGTATTGAAACCTACCAAAAAGACAAACTGATTCCACGAGGTCTAAGGAGTAATCTGGCCCCAGCCCACAATATAACTGACGAAGGGTTTATCACAGCTTGGGTAAATATCATTAGCCAGTGCTCTAAAGACCTACTGGTTGACCACCAAGGTACTCTTTTGAAAACACAGGGTACCAAAGTAGACCAACTTCTCCTTGAGGTTGAGAAGTGGAATAAGGAAACTGAATTCAAAGACCTTGAGAACCGCATGCAAATAAATATTGATAAGTTCACCAAAGAACTTAAAGAGCGGAAACATCGCAAATACCAAAGGGATAAGACTGATTTCGAGGAAGGGAATATATACAAATTCCAATTCAAGAAATCAGTAGCCCCAGTAGAGGTCACAGAATCCTCTACCGATTGGTCGAATTCAGATGTAGAGGAGGAGAACACTTCCACGCACAAAAGACATCATATGCAAACTAGACACCAGGGACCCTCTCCTTTTTTAGAGGATCCAAGGGCAGTGACCAACCCAACAGGCAGAGAAAAACGAGAAGGGGGAAGAGGGGGCAGGGGAAGGGGAAGAGGTACTGGAGATTACAGGAGACAGAGGGGGAACAGATACCGCTAGTTCACACCCAAATATCAGAATTGTCAGACACCAATGCCGACACAGATCAGGGTCTCATAATCAATCTATCTGACCGCCAACTCACTACACATCATCTAAGTGTACTGCAAAAAGGTTTGTCCTTCTCGCCAACTTCTAGAATGGACACCTTCGAGTGGGTAAAAGATCTGAACCTGTTCGCAAGGAAGCTACTACTACACAAACTGTTTAAAAGGAGGGACCTTGCTATAACTATGAACTTAGGGATAGATCCCCTCAATGAAGCAGATACTGAAAACCTAAGACTGCTCACAGACTTGGCGGCAGAATCAGAGAGAACAGAGGGCGAGGGACCATTTACCCAACTTAGATCTAAATCTAAGTTTATGCCACCGCTAGATATTAACTCAAACATAGCGGTGTTTGTGGACCTCGTTACACAAGATATTGAGGACCTTAGGCATACTCCAGACAATTCTAAACATAACCTCACTCCATTGGAAGTCACAGCCCTAGCAGAGCTAGAACAGGACAAAGATATCGTTATCAAACCCTCTGATAAAGGGGGAAACCTCGTTATCCTAAACAGCAAGGACTATGCAGGTGAGAATGTCAGGCTACTTGCCGATAGAAAGTGCTATGAAGTACTCTCTAACGACCCGACACTTGAATATCAGAAGGAACTTTTTAACATCCTATCGGAAGGCCTCCAAGCGAATCTCATCTCACAGAGTGAATTAGACTTTATCTTTGTCAAGCAACCTAGGGTTGCGACTTTCTATTCCCTTCCCAAAATAAATAAGAAAAGAACTCCCCCCCCCGGACGACCAATAGTGTCTGGTATAGACAACCTCACCGAACATGCCAGTCACTATGTAGACCTCATCCTTAGGCCATTCGTTACAGCCCTCCCGTCCTACTTGAGGGACACGAAGGACATCCTAAACAAATTAGACAATATCACAGTCTCAGAGGAGACAGTCCTAGTCTCACTCGATGTGGAGGGATTGTACACCTCTATACCCCATCAAAAGGGAATAGATGCCGTGTCATATTTCCTTAAAACCAGGGGATCATCACATAAGGCACACAATACCTTTGTGCTGCAGCTATTATCCTTTGTACTCACCAAAAACTACTTCCTTTTTGATAAGAAACTCTACCATCAGACCCAGGGTACAGCTATGGGACCAAATGCGCCCCGTCGTATGCCAACCTGTACCTGGGCTGGTGGGAGGCTGAAGTAGTTTTTGGTGAGGAGAATGAGATGTTTCTGGACCACATAGAACTTTGGTATAGATTCATCGATGATGTGCTCCTGCTTTGGAGGGGACCACTTGACCTCCTCAGGACATTCATTGGTGGATTAAATACAAATACCAATAATCTTAAACTCACATATGAGATAGGCCCAAACATCATCACTTTCCTGGATTTGACCATAGAAATAGAACCATCAGGTGCTATCAGCACCAACATCTTCCGTAAGAGCATGGCAACAAACAGCATCTTACGGGCCAATAGCCACCATCCGCCGAATTTGATCAGAGGCATCCCAGTAGGACAGTTCCTGAGACTTAAAAGGAACTGTTCCAATGATAGGGACTTTGAGGATCAGGCTATCAAAATGAAAAAGAGGTTCTTAGCAAGAGGATATAGCAACAACATGATACGGAGGGCATACAAAAGAGCCAGAAATACACCTAGGAATGACCTACTGAAAGACAAAATAGACACTGAGCAGGGCCGTACCATCAGATTCATTGGTACCTACAATCAGGACTGGGATCGTGCCAAGAAAGCTTTTCAAAAGCATTGGCACATCCTTAGAGCTGATGCTGATCTGGAAGAAATCCTCAAACCGTACCCCGAAATGACATGCCGGAGGTCTAGGAACCTCCGTGACAGTCTGGTGCAAAGCCACTATGTGGCGAGTGTTAGCCAAACATGGCTCCCCACTAAACCTCCTGGCAGCTTCAGCTGCTATAACTGTAAAGCATGCCAGGTTATTAAGAACACTAAAACATACAAGAATTGGGACGACACATGCACCTTCACCATCAGAAAATGTATTAAATGCAGAACACCTGGGGTTATATACATGGCTGAATGTATATGCGGAAAAAAGTATATTGGTAAAACCAAGCGCCCATTCAGGATTAGAGTGCTGGAACATCTGGGCAGCATCAGAAATGGGTTGGATACCCCCGTGGCAAGACATGTTAACGAACACCACCAAGGGGATATGTTGGCACTTACCTTTAAGAGGATTGATCAGCTCAGTATGGGCATCAGGAAGGGCAACTGGGACCAGGCACTATTAAAAATGGAATCACGCTGGATATACACTCTCAGCACCCTGGCACCACGGGGGTTAAATGAGGGGTTTGTATTCAGCCCCTTCATTTGATTTACCTTAGTGGCCCTTACCAGCTTGCATTCACAATTGCCCCACTGACTCTATCAGCATACCATGTATATACATCTAATGGCATAATTACACTCTGCTCTCATGATATGTATGGGTTAAGGTTGGCACGCCCACTAAGCATGCATATACTATCTACATGCTCATCAGGGAACGCGTCACCACCAATCAGGATACTGTTTACCTTATATATATTGGTAGCACTACCAGTGCCTACCCCCAGCCTTGACAAAGCAGTGCTAGTGAAACGTACGTCGGCGATTGATGACGTCATCGCGTCAGAAGAGCAGGACATGCGCTTGCGGTCGGAGCGCTTCCTATCCCCAGCAGGCTCCGAAATGGAGCTCTGCCACTAAAATATTCTGTTAATAGCTATCTAAACCACGAGCGCACCCCTGGCTGTTACATTTGGGCACCCGGTCTCCAGCTGACGGTGCACGGCCATGTTATTAGAGGTATGCTCGTGTACACAGGACGAATGAATCCCGTGATTCCTCCATGGTTCATGTTAACAGGCACTACTTGTGTACTGTAGTAGCACTATCCACCTTGCTCTCTACACTGTATGGATGCACACATGACTATATGACTCATGTTAACAGGCACGACTAGTGCACTGTTCAGCAGCTACTGACTCTGCACTCCATACTGCCTCCATACAGGCGGGGCAATTTACGGTCCCTATGCATGTGAACTGGCACTGTATGTGCAATCATGGGGTCATTATTGATACATCTATGACCTACTGATCACTGGGCCGTACAGATACTCACCTCAATACTTACCTGTGTGGATATCTGCATATGTCCCTGCTGTAGATTACCATCACACCATTTACTGTGGTGGCATTAACTAGGACCTAGGAGCCTGGACCCTATATTACCACCTACACACGGTACCCCACTATTGGGAATCAAACATGTTAACAGACACTACTAGTGTACTGTTTAGATAACTACTAATACGCACTGCTCATTCGCTACTAGGCTTATAGCTACTTACTGTGACTATCTACCTCAGCACGTATTTGGCCTTATCCTTACTATAGGACATCAGTGTTATCCCCTACCACATACTATGGTGGGGCCTACACTGACATAGGCAGTTGTCTACATCAGCAGTGGTTAATATAGGAGTTTAGATAGCACATGGACTGTTACCCTGGTCCATTCGTCCAATTTTAATTCGCTGTATACTGGCTCATAATAATAAAGACGACTATGATTTTTACAGTTTCACTCACTCCCTCCCCATCACCACATGGTCTTTGGTACACCTGATTATATACAATAGTGTGTGAGTGCTCTCCTTGGGGTTCTTGCTCTTTGTTGTTACCCTATCTGTTTATCCCCTGATGTAGCACCCATCACATACATCCAGCCAGCAGTAGCGAGGGTCCCTTCCCCCCCCCTCTTCTTCTAGTTCAGTTATATATAGAGTGTCTCTTGCTCTTACTGACCCTCAGCACGCTACATACTATGGCAGGCTTTCTATCTAGAAAGCCTACCTGGATGACTGGCAGACTGAAGCGCAAGCTTCTTCTCCAATGCAAGCCACACAGGTGTATCAGAACCACCCCCAATAGCTAAGATTCAAGATTTCTTTAAAGATCTTGAAGTAGGTAACTATAAGAAGTACATTATCCTATGGTGGGAGGTGTTTTGTATTGAAACTACCAAAACGACAAACTGATTCCACGAGGTCTAAGGAGTAATCTGGCCCCCGCCCACAATATAACTGACGAAGGGTTTATCAACGCTTGGGTAAATATCAGAGCCAGTGCTCTAAAGACCTACGGTTGACAACAAGGTACTCTGAAAACACAGGGTACCAAAAGTAGACCAACTTCTCCTTGAGGTTTGAGAAGTGGAATAAGGAAAATGAATTCAAAAGACCTTGAGAACGCAGCATGAAATAAATATTGATAAGTTCACCAAAGAACTTAAGAACTTAAAGAGCGGAAACATCGCAAATACCAAAGGGATATAAGACTGATTTCGAGGAAGGGAATATATACAAATTCCAAACAAGAAATCTAGTAGCCCCAGTAGAGGTCACAGAATCCTCTACCGATTGGTCGAATTCAGATGTAGAGGAGGAGAACACTTCCACGCACCAAAGACTCATATGCAAACTAGACACCAGGGACCCTCTCCTTTTTTAGAGGATCCAAGGGCAGTGACCACAACCAACAGGCAGAGAAAAACCAGAGAAGAGGGGAAGGGGGCAGGGGAAGGGGAAGCAGAGTACTGGAGATTACAGGAGACAGAGGGGGAACAGATACCGCTAGTTCACACCCAAATATCAGAATTGTCAGACACCAATGCCGACACAGATCAGGGTCTCATAATCAATCTATCTGACCGCAACTCCAGCTACACATCATCTAAGTGTACTGCAAAAAAGGTTTGTCCTTCTCGCCCAACTTCTAGAATGGACACTTCGAGTGGTAAAAGATCTGAACCTGTTCGCAGGAAGCTACTACTACACAAACTGTTTAAAAGGAGGGACCTTGCTATAACTATGAACTTAGGGAAGATCCCCTCAATGAGACAGATACTCGAAAACCTAGACTGCTCACAGACTGCGCAGTCGCGCAGAATCAGAGAGAAACACGAGGGCGAGGGACCATTTACCCAACTTAGATCTAAATCTAAGTTTATGCCACCGCTAGATATTAACTCAACATAGCGGTGTTTGTGGACCTGTACACAAGATATTGGAGGACCTTAGGCATACTCCAGACAATTCTAAACATAACCTCACTCCATTGGAAGTCACAGCCCTAGCAGAGCTAGAACAGGACAAAGATATCGTTATCCAAACCCTCTGAATAAAGGGGAAACCTCGTTATCCTAAACAGCAAGGACATGCAGGTGAGAATGTCAGGCTACTGCCGATGAGAAAGTGCTATGAAGTACTTTCTAACGAACCGACACTTGAAATCAGAAGGAACTTTTAACATCCTATCGGAAGGCCTCCAAGCGGAATCTCATCTCACAGAGTGAATTAGACTTATCTTTGTCAAGCAACCTAGGGTTGCGATTCTATTCCCTTCCCAAAATAAATAGAAAAAACTCCCCCCCCCGGACGACAATAGTGTCTGGTATAGACAACCTCACCGAACATGCCAGTCTATGTAGACCTCATCCTTAGGCATTCGTTACAGCCCCTCCCGTCCTACTTGAGGGACACGAAGGACATCCTAAACAAATTAGACAATAATACACGTTCAGAGGAGACAGTCCTAGTCTCACTCGAGTGTGGAGGGATTGTACACCTCTATACCCCATCAAAAAGGGAATAGATGCCGTGTCTATTTCCTTAAAACCAGGGGATCATCACATAAGGCACACAATACCTTTGTGCTGCAGCTATTATCCTTTACTCACAATAAAAACCAATTTTAATTCGCTGTATACTGGCTCATAATAGTATCTCACTTGACCCACAGCGTTTTCCCTATTTTATCGCTCTGAGTTACGACTCAAATAAAGATTGGAGGAGAGAGGGGAGAGAGAGACAATGCTAGTAATTGAATGAGACTATTACGCGCTATCGTTGGCACTCGGCCTTTGGTTAACAATGATTGCACAATTATAATTGTGGTTCAATATGCCTCCTTGGCCTATTTTTAATGATGTTTGGGGTCTATATAAGCCTGAACTCTTTAGATAAGGGCCCATGATCAAATACTTTCAAAGACCTATTTAGACAAGTCCACCTTTCATCCTTTCAAATGCCTTTTCTGCATCCAGGCTCAGTAAAAAGCTTGGGCAGGAGTCGTTGATTAATCAATTACATTTATAATTTTGAGTGTTATCCCGAAGTATGGCGTTCATATAAAGAAAACTGGTCCTTATGGATTAAAAGTGGAAGAGCTCAGATTTTTCTGTTTTGCCGAATTGCTATAGATCTTTAAATCAGCGTTCAATAGGGATATTGGCCTCAAGCTTTTGACAGCTCAATACGTCCTTATCAGGCCTGCCACCTTCCATTGAAGGCTAACCTAGAGACTTTTTTCAATTGAAACTGATTTTTTTAAAAATTTATTATTTTACTTCTCTTACCTTTTCTCGGTGCGGAATGTCACGGAATCTCTTCTGCAAAGTCCTGTTAAAATGGCGCTACATTGCTATGACAAACATGACGTCGCGGAGCTATGCGGTATAAGTCTGCCATTGCCCAACGGACGGCCTGTGTGTTGCATTGCCATGAACAGAGACCAGCCTGCGGTGTTGCGTTGCCATAAACAACCGACACCACATGGCTCCATGATTTCCCATTGTCATGACAACATGACGCGGCCAAAAACGTCCCTTTGTCATGGTAATGCAACGCCATTATGACGTCGTGAAGCCATGTGACAGGACTCTGCGGGGGGAGATGCATAATAAAGTGATAAAGTGAACGTACACGAAATAGCGTAGGAGGTTTGCTACACCTCCGTTTTTAAGCTGGACTCATATTAAAGGTATACCTTTTATACTTTTTGACCCATTCTTTGGCTGTGCGCCATTTTTTCCCATTTTTGCTCATTTTAACTTCATTATTGGCAGCACGCCTAAGTAAGAGGTACAGGACAGCAGAGGTACATTAAATGTGAGTAATTTATCTATATAATTAATTCCAGAGGATCGTTGTGTTTTATAATAGCAATGTTCTGGGACTATCCCAAGAGGTTTTGAGGTGTGGGTTCAAACCCTGACTCATCCTTCAGGATTACTTGTCTCTTTTAGAACTTCATAACCCCTGAGAAATCACACTGGTAATTTCTCAAATTGTATATACCACTAGCTTCAATACCTGCGCCTTGCCTATACGTAATATTCAATATAGTATACGTTATGGATCCAGGCTAGAGGCCTATACTTCCAAACCCCCTTTTTGCAGGGGGAGATGAGCTGATGATGCGCCTCTGCGGGGAAAGTAAGAGAGCCAAGGCCCCGCCAAAAATTTCACAGATAAATAAACCGTAGCTGGAGATACGTGGCCGAAAAACCGTAGTCATTAGAGTAATGGCATAATTACACTCTGCTCTCATGATATGTATGGGTAAGGTTGGCACGCCCACTAAGCATGCATATACATCTAAATGCTATCAGGGAACGCGTCACCACCAATCAGGACACTGTTATACTTATATATATGGTACACTACCAGTGGCCTACCCCAGCCTTGACAAAGCAGTACTAGCGAAACGTACGTCGGCGATATGACGTCATCGCGTCAAGAGGCGGGACATGCGCTTGCGGTCGAGCGCTTCCTATCCCCACCAGGCTCCAGAATGGAGCTCTGCCACTAAAATATTCTGTTAATAGCTATCTAAACCACGAGCGCACCCATGGCTGTTACATTTTGGCACCCGGTTTCCAGTGACGGTGCCCGGCCATGTCATTAGAGGTATTGGTGTACACCAGGACGAGGAATCCCGTGTTCTCCATGGTTATGTTAACAGGCACTACTTGTGTACTGTAGTAGCACATCATCTTGCTATATACACTGTATGGATGCACACATGACTATATGATTCATGTTACAGGCACGGACTAGTGCAATGTAGTAGCAGCTACTGATTACACACCTCATGCAAACACACAGACTATACGACTCATGTTAAAGGCACGACTTGTGCATGATTCAGCAGCTACTGACTCTGCACTCCATACTGCCTCCATACAGGCAGGGCAATTTACGGTCCCTATGCATGTGAACTGGACTGTATGTGCAATCATGGAGTCATTATTGATACATCTATGACCTATTGATCACTGGGCCGTACAGATACTCACCTGATACTTACTGTGTGGATATCTGATATGTCCCTGCTGTGATACCACCATCACACCATTTACTGTGGTGGCAATAACTAGGACCTAGGAGCTGGACCCTATATTACCACCTACACACGGTACACCATCATTGGGAATAAAACATGTTAACAGACACTACTAGTGTACTGTTTAGATAACTACTAATTGAAGCAGTAAAACTCCTTGGTGAAGCCAGTTTCTGAATTTGTGGTTCAATACTATATCACACACGCTGATCGATGAGGAGTCTGTTCCTTAGTAGTTAACTGCTTATTCGCTACTAGGCTTATAGCTATTCACTGTGACTATCTACCTCAGCCCGTATTGGCTTATCCTTACTATAGGACATCAGTGTCATCCCCTACCACATTCTATGGTGGGACCTACACTGACATAGGCAGTTGTCACATCAGTAGTGGTTAATATAGGAGTTTAGATAGTACATGGACTGTTACTTGGTCCATTCGCAATTTAATTCGCTGTATACTGGCTCATAATAGTATCTCACTTGACCCACAGCGTTTTCCCTATTTTATCGCTCTGAGTACGACTCAAATAAAGATTTATATTTTTACAGTTCACTCACTCCTCCCCATCACCACATGGTCTTTGGTACACCTGATTAATACAATGTGTGTGAGTGCTCTCCTTGGGGTTCTTGCTCTTTTGTTGTTACCTATCTGTTTATCCCTGAGTAGCACCTCCACTCCACATACATGCCAGCCAGCAGTAGCGAGGGTCCCTTCCCCCCCCTTCTTCTTAGTTCAGTATCATATAGAGTGTCTCTTGCTCTTACTGACCCTCAGCACGCTAACATACTATGGCAGGCTTTCTATCTAGAAAGCCTAACCTGGATGACTGGCAGACTGAAGCGCAGCTTTCTTCTCCAATGCAAGCCAACACGGTGTATCAGAACCACCCCCAATAGCTAAGATTCAAGATTTCTTTAAAGATCTTGAAGGTAACTATAAGAAGTACATTATCCTATGGTGGGAGGTGTTTGTATTGAAACCTACCAAAACACAAACTGATTCCCGAGGTCTAAGGAGTAATCTGGCCCACAGCCCACAATATAACTGACGAAGGGTTTATCACAGCTTGGGTAAATATCATAGCCAGTGCTCTAAAGACCTACTGGTTGACCACCAAGGTACTCTTTTGAAAACACAGGGTACCAAAGTAGACCAACTTCTCCTTGAGGGTGAGAAGTGGAATAAGGAAACTGAATTCAAAAGACCTTGAGAACCGAATGCAATAAATATTGATAAGTTCACCAAAGAACTTAAAGAGGGAAACATCGCAAATACCAAAGGGAATAAGACTGATTTCGAGGAAGGGAATAATACAAATTCCCATTCAAGAAATCAGTAGCCCCAGAGAGGTCACAGAATCCTCTACGATTGGTCGAATTCAGATGTAGAGGGAGAGAACACTTCCACGCACCAAAAGACATCATATGCAAACTAGACACCAGGGACCCTCTCCTTTTTTAGAGGATCCAAGGGCAGTGACCAACCCAACAGGCAGAGAAAAAACGAGAAGAAGGGGAAGAGGGGGCAGGGAAGGGGAAGAGGTTACTGGAGATTACAGGAGACAGAGGGGGAACAGAAACGTAGTTCACACCCAAATATCAGAATTGTCAGACACCAATGCCGACACAGATCAGGGTCTCATAATCAATCTATCTGACCGCCAACTCAACACATCATCTAAGTGTACTGCAAAAAGGTTTGTCCTTCTCGCCAACTTCTAGAATGGACACATTCGAGTGGGTTAAAAGATCTGAACCTGTTCGCAAGGAAGCTACTAATACACAAACTGTTAAAAGGAGGGACCTTGCTATAACTATGAACTTAGGGAGACTCCCTCAATGAAGCAGATACTGAAAACCTAAGACTGCTCACAGACTGGCGGCCAGAAATCAGAGAGAAACAGAGGGCGAGGGACCATTTACCCAACTTAGATCTAAATCTAAGTTTATGCCACCGCTAGATATTAACTCAACATGCGGTGTTTTGTGGACCTCGTTACACAAGATATTGAGGACCTCCTAGGCATACTCCAGACAATTCAACATAACCTCACTCCATTGGAAGTCACAGCCCTAGCAGAGCTAGAACAGGACAAAGATATCGTTATCCAAACCCTCTGATAAAGGGGAAACCTCGTTATCCTAAACAGCAAGGACTATGCAGGGGAGAATGTCAGGCTACTGCCGATAGAAAGTGCTATGAAGTAATCTCTAACGGACCGACACTTGAATATCAGAAGGAACTTTTAACATCCTATCGGAAAGCCTCCAAGCGGAATCTCATCTCACAGAGTGAATTGACTTATCTTTGCTCAAGCAACATAGGGTTGCGAATTCTATTCCCTTCCCCCAAAATAAATAGAAAAGAACTCCCCCCCGGACGACCAATAGTGTCTGGTATAGACAACCTCACCCGAACAGCCCAGTCACTATGTAGACCTCATCCTTAGGCCATTCGTTACAGCCCTCCCGTCCTACTTGAGGGACACGAAGGACATCCTAAACAAATTAGACAATAGACAATATCACAGTCTCAGAGGAGACAGTCCTAGTTCACTCGATGTGGAGGGATTGTACACCTCTATACCCCATCAAAAGGGAATAGATGCCGTGTCTATTTCCTTAAAACCAGGGGATCATCACATAAAGGCACACAATACCTTTGTGCTGCAGCTATATCCTTTGTACTCACCAAAAACTACTTCTTTTTGATAAGAAACTCTACATCAGACCCAGGGTACAGCTATGGGACCAAATGCGCCCCGTCGTATGAACCTGTACCTGGGCTGGGGTGGAGGCTGAAGTAGTTTTGAGTGAGGAGAATGAGATGTTTCTGGACACATAGAAATTTGGTATAGATTCATCGATGATGTGCTCCTGCTTTGGAGGGGACCACTTGACCTCCTCAGGACATTCATTGGGGATTAATACAAATACCAATAATCTTAAACTCACATATGAGATAGGCCCAAACATCATCACTTTCCTGGATTGACATAGAAATAGAACCTCAGGTGCTATCAGCACCAACATCTTCCGTAAGAGCATGGCAACAAACAGCATCTTAGGGCCAATAGCCACCATCGCCGAATTTGATCAGAGGCATCCCAGTAGGACAGTTTCCGAGACTTAAAAGGAACTGTTTCCAATGATAGGGACTTGAGGATCAGGCTATCAAAAATGAAAAGAGGTTCTTAGCAAGAGGAATAGCAACAACATGATACGGAGGGCATACAAAGAGCCAGAAATACACCTAGGAATGACCTACTGAAAGACAAAATAGACACTGAGCAGGGCCGTACCATCAGATTCATTGGTACCTACAATCAGGACTGGGATCGTGCCAAGAAAGCGTCTTTCAAAAGCATTGGCACATCCGTAGAGCTGATGCGATCTGGAAGAAATCCTCAAACCGTACCCCGAAATGACATGCCGGAGGTCTAGGAACCTCCGTGACAGTCTGGTGCAAAGCCACTATGTGGCGAGTGTTAGCCAAACATGGCTCCCCACAACCTCCTGGCAGCTTCAGCTGCTATAACTGTAAGCATGCCAGGTTATTAAGAACACTAAAACATACAAGAATTGGGACGACACATGCACCTCCCCATCAGAAAATGTATTAAATGCAGAAACCTGGGGTTTATACATGGCTGAAGTATATGCGAAAAAGTATATGGTAAAAACCAAGCGCCATTCAGGATTATAGAGTGCTGATGAAGGAACATCTGGGCAGCATCAGAAATGGTTGGATACCCCCGTGGCAAGACATGTTAACGAACACACACAAGGGGATATGTTGGCACTTACCTTTAAGAGGATTGATCAGCTCAGTATGGGCATCAGGAAGGGCAACTGGGACCAGGCACTATTAAAAATGGAATCACGCTGGATATGAACACTCTCAGCACCCTGGCACCACGGGGTTTAAATGAGGGTTTGTATTCAGCCCCTTCATTTGATTTACCTTAGTGGCCCTTACCAGCTTGCATTCACAATTGCCCACCACTGACTATCAGCATACCATGTATATACATCAATGGCATAATTACACTCTGCTCTCATGATATGTATGGGTTAAGGTTGGCACGCACACTAAGCATGCATATACTATCTACATGCTCATCAGGGAACGCGTCACCACCAATCCGGATACTGTTTACTCTATATATATTGGTAGCACTACCAGTGCCTACCCCCAGCCCTTGACAAAGCAGTGCTAGTGAAACGTACGTCGGCGATTGATGACGTCATCGCGTCAGAAGAGCAGGACATGCGTCTGCGGTCGGAGCGCTCTTCATATCCCCAGCAGGTCCGAAATGGAGCTCTGCCACTAAAATATTCTGTTAATAGCTATCTAAACCACGAGCGCACCCCTGGCTGTTACATTTGGGACCCCGGTCTCCAGCTGACGGTGCACGGCCATGTCATTAGAGTATGCTCGTGTACACAGGACGAATGAATCCGTGATTCCTCATGGTTCATGTTAACAGGCACTACGTGTAGTAGTAGCATATCAACCTTGCTTCTACACTGTATGGAGCACACATGACTATATGATTGTGTTACAGGCAGACTAGTGCACTGTAGTAGCAGCTACTGATTCTACACCTCATTGCAAACACACATGACTATACGATTATGTTACAGGCACGACTTGTGCACTGTTCAGCAGCTACTGACTCTGCATTCCATACTGCCTCCATACAGGCAGGGCAACTTTACGTCCCTATGCATGTGAAACTGGCACTGTATGTGCAATCATGGAGTCATTATTGATACATCTATGACCTATTGATCACTGGGCCGTACAGATACTCACCTTGATACTTACCCTGTGTTGGATATCTGCATATGTCCCTGCTGTAGATCACATCACACCCTTACTGTGGTGGCAATAACTAGGACCTAGAGCCTGGACCCTATATTACCACCTACACAGGGTACCCCATTATTGGAATCAACATGTTAACAGACACTATAGTGTACTGTTTAGAATAATACTAATTGAAGCCAGAAACTCCTTGGTGAAGCCAGTTTCCTTGAATTTGTGGTTCAAACTATATCAAACCGCTGATCGATGAGGAGTCTGTTCTTAGTAGTAACTGCTTATTCGCTACTAGGTTATAGCTATTCACTGTGACTATCTACCTCAGCACGTATTTGGTTATCCTTACTATAGGACATCAGTGTCATCCCCCTACCATACTATGGTGGGAACCTACAATGACATAGGCAGTTGTCTACATCAAGTAGTGGTAAATAGGAGTTTAGAAGCACATGGACTGTTAACTTGGTCATTCATCCAATTTTAATTCGCTGTATACTGCTCATAATAGTATCTCACTTGACCCACAGCGTTTTCCCTATTTTTCGCTCTGAGTTACGACTCAAAATAAGATTTATATTTTTACAGATCACTCACTCCCCCGATCACCACATGGTCTTTGGTACACCTGATATATACACTAGTGTGTGAGTTGCTCTCTCTTGGGGTCTTGCTCTTTTTGTTACCCATATGTTATCCCCTGATAGTAGCACCTCCACTCCACATACATCCAGCCAGCAGTAGCGAGGGTTCCCTTCCCCCCCCCTCCCTCTAGTTCGTATATTTATCTATATAATTAATTCCAGTGGATCGTGTGTTTTAATAGCATGTTCTGGGACTATCCCAATGAGGTTTTGAGGTGTGGGTTCAAACCCACTGACTCATCCTTCAGGATTACTTTGTATCTTTTAAGAACTTCATAACCCCTGGGAATCACACTGGTAATTTTCAAATTGTATATACCACTAGCCTCAATACCTGCGCCTCTGCCTATGCGTAATATTCAATATATGTATACGTTATGGATCCAGCGCTAGAGCGCCTATACTTCCAAACCCCCTTTTTGTAGGGGGTGATGCAGCTTGATGATGCCGCCTCTGCCGGAGAAAGTAAGAGCCAAGGCCCCGCCCAAAAATTTCACAGATAAACCCGTAGCCTGGAGATACGTGGCTGAAAACCGTAGTCATTTAGAGATATTAGTTTTATTGGTCAAACCTGGAGTGGTGGCAACCCCGGTCCTTACATTTGTCTTTGTCATCTGCATTGGAATCTGCTTGGCTCTCAAAGAACTGTTAAATAGAGTCTTAATAACCTCCCATAGTTCCTTAGCAGTTATTTTTATATTTACTGTAAGTTCTTCAAATCATCAGTTGTTACTTTTGGGATGTTACATTTCTTCCAATATTCGTCTATTTGGTTTAGACTACCCCTTTTTGGGGAGGGATCTGACACTAGACTATATAATTTAGTGTAACCTACCTTCCGGCCGTTATCTATTTCCCTGGGCCCTACCAGTGTAAGTCCTGTTAGGTACAGGCAGTGGATGGGTTAATTCCTCCAGAAGGCCTGCCTAGTGTGCTTTTTCAGCCTGGGATACCCTTAGTGTATCCAAGGGCAGGCCTAGCAACATCTAGATAGTGTCAGCCTGGGGAGGTACTGGCTGGGTGACATGTGCAGATTTGACACCTGTCAGTATCAGACCTGACCTGTTATGGGGCAGGGTTACAAGCCCAACCCCAGGGTATATAAACTGTCTCTCTCCCAAAAGTGGGTGTGTCTCTTTCCCCCCCTGTGGAGTGAGCAACAGTTACCCTATGTTCCATAAAGGGATACAGGAGGAGCAACAGAAGGAAACTTTAATGGGCCTCAAGCCTTAAAGTAACCTTCCAGGAGAAGGCAAGAAAGGAATGCACTGCTGTAAGAACTAACCAATGCTATAAATAAGATGGAACCATATGCAAGTGTGATTCACTGTCTTGGGATATGGAAAGGTGTCAGCATAGACCATCCTACTACCATAAGATCCTCGCTGACTGGGGGCGCTGCCCATGTATAAGGTACCCTGTAAACCTGTCCTGATAATCCCCACATCATCGCTGAAGTACTCAGCCCTCCTGTTACCTCACAGGTATGCACCACATCGCACGAAAGACATTAGTAGCAGACCAGATCTCACTTAGGCTGGGGGTAAAGTGGCTACAAATGGGGGCGCTGCTGAGATTCATTCTCACGGGACTGGTTTACCAGCAGAAGAAACCATAGAAAGAAAGTGCATTTTCAGTTCCAGTGCTAAAGGACGAGAGGGGGACAGGTGTGGTGTCAAGGGGATTTTCATCTACCAAGAACTGCAGCCTTCACTGCCCTAAAGGATGTTGTGGTTGGAAGAATAAGCTACACGGTCCTGTTCTAAGTCACTCTGTGGGCTGGCACATACAGCAGCGGCAGCTCTTATTCGAGCAAAAGCCGCTGGCTGTATGCGGCTGGGAAGCGGGTAGCCGCGGCGCGTGGCGGCGCACTGTGACGTCACAGTCACATGCGCGCCCGGCTTCCCCGTCTTCCCCGGCTTCCCCAGGCTTCCCCGACACCCCTGGAGATGAAATTAAGGTAAGCGGGGGTGCGGGGAAGCAGAGGGGCATGACAGAAGCCGGGTTCGGGGTCCAGAAGGGGGGGTAATTGCGCGCGATGTGGAGGGGGGGTGCGTGGGGGAAACGCGGCGGCGCGCGTTTTTTACTGGCGGCAGCTGGGGTAGATCCCGGCATGCCGCCGGCATTTACTTTAATAAAGTATGTCGCTACTGTACTGTATGGCGTCTGGAGGGGTGTCCATTTGCCGCGGGCCAGGAGCCCCTGAAGGAGACTAAGGTGTCAGGGTTCAGACGGGGTGGCGTAAGAGTATTGGTAGGTATCGTCTGAGGGAGGGGGGACCTTGATTGTAGTTTGAAGAGTTACCACCTACTAGTAGCAAGTTTCAAGTACAAAATATCGCAGAGAACTGGACTGTTTGTCAGCAAGTGTAATGTGCTAAACTGAGGTTTTGCCTGCCAGGGGAATGCTTCCTTACAGAGAAAATACCTACAGCAGTGTGTGATTTTAAAATGGCGGTTCCAGAGAACTGGGAGCCGCATGGCAATGGACTGTACTACACAAAATGGCGGTTCCCGCAGAGACCAGGGAAGCCGCATGGTTATTTGCAAAAGGTTGCATGCAGTTGCAGAATCGGCGGAAACTGCCGAAACCGCACCCCCTTTTTGCTCCAGGATTGGACGATCGCATCCACCAGGGGGAGTAGCTTGGTGTGCCCAAACAGAGCAAACAGGATGTGAGGAGCCAGACACACGTGTACTTCAACAGCTACAGACGTGTGTGACAAGCTGCTCTTACTACCTAATCATGGAAGAAATTGACCAAGTTTATGAGCTTACTGGAGGAGTCCTAGTGATCAAGGACAAAGACGGAAACTCTCCTGATGGGAGTTTGCCCTCTATGCAACCATCCGGGTGGAGAGCTCGAGGAGATGGGTAGTTGCCTAATCTGCCGTGTGCCTGCCTACAGCCCAAACCCGAAGAGATTTATAGGCCTAATCCCAATATCAGCACTGAGAAGCTGCGTATGTTGTACACCTTGGTGCGTAAGCTGTCAGTACTGGCTCAGGGATCTGCTGGTGATGCCACCAACCATTATCTATCAATGGTTTATGAACTGTTTTATCCTGAACTACAAATGGTATAGGATTACCCAGAGACAGACTTTACCATAGAGCTACACTCGGTGCGCCATGTGGGGTGGAAAGAAGATTCCCTTCTGGGCTCTACAGCCTTGGTGAGTGCCTTCCGGAACATGTCCGCTGTCACCCTGCCACCGAAGCTGTGCTCTACCATGTCCGCCGTGACACCAGTACCAAGCAGTCAACCGTCAGAGCTCTGCAGAGAAGCACCACCTGGGTACTGCAAAGTGCGTTCTGCTGCCGCTCCGGTAAGCTCCTCTGAGAGGGAGAATCTTGTGGAGGTGACTGCCATTGGTGAATTGGAGTACGAGACTGATGACATCTATGAGGTACCTGCTGAGACTTCCTCCGTGCGTGCTGAGACTTCCCACATACCCAAGTCGAATGTCGATCTGTAGGTTACGGTGGTCGTTACGAATGACCTGCGGGAGATCCAGGATGGCTATCCGCACTGGGACCAAGCGCAGGAAGCTGCCGACCTGTACCTACGCCGCTGGAAGGAGATGCGCGAGGTCCGCACTAGAGCTGCCACCTTGTGGAAGCCTCCGAGAGGCATTACAACGCGCTGTGCTGACACCACCCCAGAACGCCACACTGATGACAGCTCCACTACCGGGAGAAGAGAAGACCGTAAAGCCGTCCTGCCGTTCGGGCTTACCAGCTGCTGCTATCTCTCCGGTGAGTGACTGGCCCGCTGTGGACCCCTTCTTCCTTCATTGCAGGGAGCGGAAGGAAGCGAAGGACTCTCTCGATGCTGCAGCCATGACAGAGGTAAGATTTCTAAAGGCTAGAGGAAGTGGTGAACTATGCCTAGCCGGGTCTGTGGACATGTCTATCGCTCCTCCTGGGGAGACTCCCAAAAGTTTTCTCTTCAGAGACGTTAGAATGGCCGCTTTGCCCGCTGTGCCCCAATCTGCCCCGACCGCCCATACAGACCCCAGTCGTAGCCATAAACCCTTGACCCCTTAGCCCTTGTTCCTGGTGAGTCCTGTGGCCCCAAGTAGTAATGTGAAATGTAATAACATGCCTGTACTATCTGTGGGGAAGGCCTTGCCTTGGGGGATCAAGTGAAACAGTGTGATGTGTCTCTGTTAGATCCAGTATCTGTAGGGACAGATAAGAATAGCAGTCAGGGTCAGTGCTAGGTACATCTCTAGTTAAGGAAGAGAGTATACAAACACCTTTATGGGAAGGGTCGCTATTTTGGGTGTTACCCAGCACAGCCAGAGAGAAGGGTCTCATGAAATTCAGCAGGGCTGAGAGAGTTCTAGTACAAAGGTTCCGCAAGATGGGGTATGAGTATCCATATCTCTTAGAGAACCTCATGAGGAGTGCAGAAGAACACAGGATGGAGTGGAAGAAGGAAGCTATACTAGAGCACTTAGTTAACACTACCAGAGGCTCAAGTCTTGTGAATTTGATAGGGCAAAACACCTACTCAAGCTGATGGGCCGTGGGCCGCAACATCCACCCAGACAGTAGAATATATCTATGAGTCTGGGAGAAAGTGGGGTTATTCCGAAAGTGTACCTGATAGTCAGGGCAATATGGTCAAGAAGCCCGATCCGGCCCACTACTACTGAGGTAGCACAAGTACCACTCATATTAGATCCAGGTTCCAACTGGGGATGGATATGGTGCCCTGGTTATGTGCGCGGTTCAGCCAATGAGGGTGAACCGCTCACGTGACATCACGGGCACGCCCCCTGCAAGCCCTCGCCATGCTCCCCCATTGCACAACCCTGCAGGCCACAGATCTCTACAAGTACAGGCGCACATGACATTGCGACCGTGCGCACCCCTACTTTGGACTTAGCCTTATTGCCCGCTGTGCTCTGTCATGGCTCCTTGGAGACCTGGCGGCTACTCTGTCCTTAAAAATGTGGTCGTACTGGGAAAGGGGTGGGGAATTTTTAACAACGGATCTTTAGCTTAACAAGACTGTTGGGCATAGGGCCCTACTGAGGGGGCACGGGACCCATGGAACTCTGTGTCTTCCGTACTCCTGGACTCTGCCTTGACTTATTCATCAAAACATTTTTTTCCCAGTTATTCAACGCTGATGGACTTTGGTATATATGCCCAACTGTTAAAAAATATTTACACTATCTAATACACAGTTTTACTCCTATATTTTGCATCCATAATTAAACAATATCAATCACTTCTCAGGCAGGTTTCGCTTGGCTCCTCTAATAGATTATAGGGCCTTAACCTAAAATGAAAGGTATAAACCCATGCTTAGTATTAAGGTGGGAAGGCTAACCTCTTGTGGTCTCTTCTAGTGTACTATCAGAGAGTCCCCCTTGGCACCCTGTGAAGTGCTCACGTTTCCCTGCATACTATACCGCCTCCACAGGTGCATAGGCTGAAATCTGACGGGATCTCTCGGCCTTCCCAGATGATACTCAAAGTTCGTTCATGTTCGTTCGTTCGCTGGGACATCTCTTTTCAGGCAGATTTGGTCTCTGGCACTTTTACCTGATGCAGGGGTTAATCGGATCTCCTTCTTGGGTGGGATCAGTGGGGGACCCCCAATGGTGCCAGAGAAAACTAGAAATCCCTAAAGGGAAGAAATAACAAAAAACAAACTCTGCCTTTTTCTTTGCTGGGAGTGGGCAAATAGCCCTTCTGCTGGGCTTATGTTCCTGCTCATCCTGCCCATTCGCGATTAATGGAACCTGCAGAATAACTTGTGTGTCCAGGCGGGTCATAGGCCGTGACTAGATTGAGGGTCGGAAAAAGTCCTTTTCCGGCCTCCTCAATCTCCTGCTGGGTAAAAGATATGCAAACTTGCCTTCGTGAGTTCGTCAGGTCTCTGGGGAGTCAATGGTCTCGTGGTCTCAGTCTCTCTGCACTGACTCTCCCAGTTGCTGTCATCTTGAGGGGACATCTGGAGACCCTGCACTCTTTCGGATCATCTGTGGCTTCAGCGTTTCCCCTGATCTTTTTGGTGGGCCTAAACTTATTGCCTCAAGAAAGGCTTCGGCCTCCTCAGGGAATCTCAGTGAGAATTGTTTTCCTTCTTTGCTAGTGTACGTTACACTAACGATAAGGCGGAATGGAAATGCCCATCTATAGCCCATTTCATGTTCTCTGAGAATCATGGTCACTGGGCATAGGCCTCTACGTCTCGAAATAGTGAGCCTTGAAAGATATGTATGGAGGCGTTCTCAAACTCTATTGATCTTTCTCTTCTGCATCCACTTATTAAACTATCTTTGGTAGTGTAGTGATGTAATGTCACTACTATATCCCTGCTTTTTTTGAATTGCCAAATCTTGGGCCTAGCACACAGTGTGCTTGGTCCATCTGCATGGTAATCTTGTGCAGCGAGCGATCAATATGTTGGAACAGTCTTTTTAGATATGGCTGAAGTTCCTTCGGGGTGATTGCTTCTTGCACATTCCTCACTAATGTTTTGTCTCCTCTCCAAATTATTTTTCATGGCTCTGACGACATCATTGTCTAAAGAACTCATTGTCTGTATTACCTTGACTCTGAAGTGATTCCTCCATCTTGTTTTCCAGCTGCGTTGTCCTTTCAAGCAGCGTTGATATCTTAGTATTAAGTTCAGCCACTGCCTTGTCCAAGGCTACCTGAAAACATCCTGCATTTCTCTAAATAGCTCTTACAGGCCCTTTTTTGATATTTTGCGAGCTCTCCTCTCTCTCTAGATCTGAATCTGAACGCGGTGAGTGAAACCTCCAAAGAGCAATATGCGCCCTATCCAATAGCAAGGAGAAACCGAAACAGGAAGTGACGTTCGGACAAACTTGGAGGATGCCAGTGAGACACAAGAAGCCAGTGAGAGCAGATGGGCTGCTTCCGGTGGAGGCGGTGAGACCGTGGTTCGTTTGTGGTGTTCGGTGCTAAGCTCCATATATGTTTTTAAATGCTTGTAAAGAATGTGCACAGGAGTACATCTCTTGAAGTTTTTATTAGATAAAGTACCATTTTAGACTGATCTGCACAATGGTATCCTGTATCCTTTTTTGTTGAGGTTACCTGTGGACAAGACAGCTACATCCCCAAAGAAAAAGCCACAGTTTGGATATGCAAGTTTTTATTATCACATTGTGAGTAGATAATCTATAAGAGCCAAGATTCTTTTCACAACAAAGCCATCAGTTTTAAATGGTATTGCAATATTATGTGTTTTCTTTTTCCATGGGGACTTCCCTTGCTCCCCCTGGATTTTGTAAAAACTAATACAACAAGGAACTACTGGAGACGGTACTCCAGTATTTTTGTGTCTTTTTTAACTTTCATTATAAACTTTTTGTCACATAAATTAGTCACTGTATAACATTATTTTTTTTTATCACTATCTCTGCGATTAGCATATATATTACATTTGTTTTTACACTTAAATGCATTTATATCACTAATTTACTATCACTCACCACTTTGAGATGCTGAACGTGGAATCTGTGGGAGCGCCGATCCTCTTTTTGGGGAGATACTAAAATGGTTTGAATCCCTGTAGCTCTCACACCACCACACGAAAGGGAGATCTTTCGCAAACACCCTCAATATCACTCCCCTAATGTGTAATTGTTGCCGGATTCCCATGGTCATACCATGATTCTTATATTCTGCGCCAGTCTTCAGTCTTTGCTGATTTATAAGAGGATACTGTTACAGGTGGATGACTTGTAGGTAAGCCTAGTTAATATCCTTTTACATTCACAGGGACAAGCAACACATTTAGTAACAAATATTTGCTGACCCTTGTTGAAAATAAATAGTGTATAACAAGAACTATTATAATTTGTAATTAATTGCAGATTTTGTTATTGCTATATTAGGTGATGCTGGATATGGACTAGGGACTCCTCATGTGTTAGAAGGCCATTGGTGATGTTTCTTCTGCGGTCCATTAGACCATGCTAAGCGCGCGCAATGGAGCGTGCGATGTCACTCGGGCCTGCCGCAGAGGTGATTTGTGGCTCAGGGGGAGACGCGACGGGGAAGGTGGTGGAGGCATGCCTGTGACGTCACGTGAGCGGTTCATCCTTTTGCCTGAACCACGCATGTGACCCAACCGTCGTGCAA
This sequence comes from Ascaphus truei, assembly GCA_036426205.1. Classification (NCBI taxonomy): domain Eukaryota; kingdom Metazoa; phylum Chordata; class Amphibia; order Anura; family Ascaphidae; genus Ascaphus; species Ascaphus truei. The sequence continues at coordinate 58,684 of WSYH01000767.1, read as the reverse complement.
CTAAATCAAAGTATTTTGTCTGCTCAGCGGTCGCACCTGGTCGCGCGCTCTATGGCCTCCCTCATAGAGGCACAGCCTTTTATTCGCATTGCATGCGCGGTGGCGCAAAACATGGATGCGGCCTAAATCTTATACTTATCGTTCTCATAGTCCTGCCTATGTACAGTACTGCAGTCCACATGGACGTTGGAGCATGTACACCACATAGTTGGTGTTACAGTTTATGAAACCCTTTATATTATGCTTACTACCATTAGTTTTTGATGCAACACCCTTTATATTATGCAGGCTCAAAGGACACATCTTGCAGATTCCCTTACCACATTGATAATGACCCATACAGTAGGTTTGGCAGGGAGCCAGTTCAAACTGGCATTAGTTCTATTCTGATCTATAGATTTTAATTTACTTGGAGCTAGCATATTCATTAAGTTCTTTGCTCTTCTATAAACTACTTGAGGATATATTGGAATACGTGGTTTCAGATTTGGATCACATGTAGATATTTGTCCGTGTTGATTTAATATTTTTTCGATACATCTCGCAGACTGGTTATATAGCGTGTTATAAGTAAAAGTGAGGTTTTCAACTGGGTGGCATCATTCTTTCCCTGAACATAGCGTTTCCCCACTCAAGTACGTTACATTTTCTCCCTGCCCTTTGTTTAGTTAGCACAGAATGTTCTTTTTCTCTGTCACAATAATAATTAGAATACAGGAAGAAGGAATGATGACAATGGGGTGTGTGGCAGGTTAAGTGACAATTCATTTTTTTGTTTCCTGGTGTGATTGAGGCAGACTGCAAGCTGATATAATCCCGTGTGAGCTAAACAGACAGTATTTAAAGCTGTCAAGGGAGACCAGGACTTTTGACAAATTTATACTGGGATCATTCACTAGGCAAAACAAGAATAAAATTAAGTTTATTCAGGTAAACCCACGTGCACACAATGAATATACAATGAATACACAAAATACAGACGAAACGGCTTACCCTCACCGGGATATCCCGGGCTTCCTGGTATTCATTTCGGCTAAAATCCTTAGCCGCGACAACTTTGTTCTAAAACGAGAACTTGGACTTCACATCTGACTTAGTCTCTGCAGGGCAGGCTTTCTTAGCTCCAAAAATGAAGCCGTCTACTCTGCAATTTCTAACAGAGCAACATTGAAAAGCCCACTCGTGCGTCATCGACTCAAGCCACAGGTATCGCCTGGTTCTCTGAATGGGGCATCTCCTTACATACCTTCCGCTGAGCTATCTTCAGCATTGAAGTAGGAGGAGCGACCAATCAGAGCGTGGAAACCCTATCCCACTAGCCAAAAGAAATGGGGGCTCGTCTCTTGGCTGATGTCAGCCGATCGAAAAAGCAGGTGGGCGGGAAATATGAATTAGCCAATGGGAAATGCGCCTACGAGCTGTATCTCCCTTGGCTAACTCATTGCCACCCGCTAGGCAGGCTCCACCAAGTCTAGGAGACCCAAAAGGTGTCACAACAGGGTGCCCTTTGTTCTCCAGACCTGGACAAACGCCCTTCCTCCCCCACAAAATGTTTTTATCACCTCTGGACATCCTCTCTCTTTTGAACTCCGATGCCTATCCAGACATCCCTAATATTTGTGAGAAACTGTACATAATACCACGCTCCTCCCTATAGAAGTTTGGTACAGGTAGAAAGATAGGCCTGACATATAGAAAAACAAAAAGAACGATACCTGCGCTCCTACCAATTAGGCTAAGATAAAATAATAATCTCATGAAAAGGGTATTTTGTTAAACCCTTTGGCCAAAGCATTTGTAAGCCTGCATGCCACGTCAAGGCATAACCGTATGCAAGTACCTACACTATACTCTATATATGTAATAGTTGTCCCATGGACTGGTGAAAAAAGTGTGAAAGCCCTGAAGGGGTTAAATAAAGCATGAGCTTATGTGAGTAGTGCAATTAAAATCTGTCTAAAGCCAGTATCATACTTACCTTTGCTATAGAGGTAAACTGGGTGCACAAATTCCCTGGTGTGAATATATTAAAACACACATGCACACACGCGCACACACACACACACACACACACACACAC
>WSYH01000767.1:0-50711 GCA_036426205.1 Ascaphus truei | reverse complement strand
CCTTCGCTTTCCCATTCCTGGACACACAATATTCCCCCCATCTCTTATTTCCTACCTTTCCATGGGCCTTGTTTATTAGAACCAGAGACATAACATAAAACACAGACAAGCTCAGTTTTTAAGCACATCCTGAAACTCATACACGGTACAGTGGCCCAAATATATGTATAAATATCTATTAAGTAAAATGGTCTTTTAGTTTGACATTTTTGGACAAAATTGTTATAAGCCCCTGAGCCAACTTCACGGCAAGACCCACAATTCAGGGTCCCTAACGCTAATATAAATTCTTAATAACCTGTGTAATAACAGAAGAATGATTTATAGTAAATCTGTCAATATTATGTTGCAAAGTTCTAAGTCTGATTGAAGCCTTTATTAACCTGTACATTCACCAGGAAAAGCACTCTGTATGAGTAGAGTTGTCACAACCATCCTGCAAGCAAACAAGTTCCCCTGTGTGGCAGATGCTATGGAGTGAGCCCTTAACCATTTAAATGTGGGAGGGGGGAGCTTCAATTAATTTGGGGGTTCAATAGGAGCTTGTTAGGTGTCCAGTATATTTTACATGGCCTTGTTTATCCTCCATTTTTCCAGTGCCCCGTGGTCCTGGCATCATACCAAACCCATCATGTATGTATGCTCACCATCTGTATGACAATGTAACCATCTGTTATCTCATGCCAATGCAAGAAGCCTGACAGATAAAATGGGAGAGCTTGAATTAATAGCTGCAAGGGAGCAGTATGATATCATAGACATTACTGAAACATGGTGGGATGAAACTCATGACTGGGCAGTTAATTTAGAGGGTTATTCCCTTTTTCAGAAGGATCGAACATGTAGAAGAGGAGGTGGAGTATGTTTATATGTTAAACCGGATCTAAAACCTATTATAAGGGAAGATGTTTATGAAGGGAATGATGAAAATGTAGAGACCCTGTTGTGACAGGGCTGCTTGTACTTTTGTAGAAGTTAAATGTATGTTTGCTTTCTGGCATCAAGTGCACCACTTTATCTTTCTTTCATTCTGTTTCTGTCTTTTTTTGCTGGGCCCAGCGATCTTTTTTTTGTTTCCCTTATCTGAAACTTTACTAACCTTTAATGTGGTGTCCTGAGGTCAATCAGTACAATACAGGTCTGGTTGGAGTTAAACACAGTTTGATGTTACACAGCCATGAGCAGTCTCTGTTAAAAAGTAAAAGGGTGTTTCCTTCCTGCATACCATTCAGGGTGGATTATACTATGGTATTGAGGGGGGAGGGGGAATTAAAGTAAGTGATACTGAATGTCATTTATTTTACAGAGTAAAGACATGCATGCAATGTTTGTAAAAGGTACTGTTTTTTTGGGGGCTTGCTATAGAAAATTGTATGTTGTGGGAAGTGTATTTATGTTTGCTAATTGTGTAAGTTTTGGGAGACAACTCCCCTGTGTGGTATACTTAATTTGGTTTGGTCCAAATATACCAGTAATAAAAGGGAGGGGGTTTCTTTCCCTGGGGGCTGCTGCACTCCTTGTTGCTGCTATGTGATATGAGGTTGTCTCTTTCTGCACTCCTTATAGCTGTTATGTGATATGAGGATGTCTGTGGAACTTCAGTGAAAGGATGTAAACTTTCTAATGCAGGTATTGCTGACTATTCTGTGGCTGGAGACATCACGCTGGGAGAACTGGTTGTTGTACACCTGAATGTGGAATACCTAATAAAAAGAAGGTTCAGAGAACAGCAAAAGCCTCATCCATTCTTCCCAGGGTCTGATGCTGTGACTTCTTTAAACAAAGGCTGGGACGCAACCTTTCACACTTGTGGATAGAAATTAGCAGTGGAGAAAAAGTATAAAGAAAATGTTTGTATGGATATGCTATAGACCACCAAATATCTATTGAGGAAGCTAAAATACTTTTGCAAATTGAGAAGGCATTAGAACTAGACCATGTTTGCATAATGGGGGATTTTAATTATCCAGACATAGAATGGGGCAATGAGATTAGCATTACAACAAAAGGAAACAGGTTTTTTTGGGGTGCTTAAAGACAATTATATGACAAATTATTGATGAACCAACCAGGAGAGGGGCAATACTGGATTTGGTAATATCAAACAATGTAGAAGTATTAGCAAATATTCAAGTCCTGGAACAGTTGTGTATCAATGATCATAACATGATCTCATTTGAAATAAATGATCAAAAAACAGATTACTTGGGTTACCAAAGACCTCAAACTTTAGAAAGGCAGATTTTAATAAACTGAAGAATAATCTACACGTAATACATTGGGATGATGTTTCTGCAGGGAAAAATGTAGAAGATAAATGGGCAGTCTTTAAAACATTGTTAGAAAAGCACACTTATCAGTATATACCCTTGGGTAATAAGTATAAAAGAAATAAGTCAAAACCAATGTGGCTAAATAAACAGATAGGGGAGGAAATGGAAAAGAGGCAGGTGTTTAGGTTCTTTAAGTCAGAAGGAACAGAGGCATCATATCAGAATGATAAGGAATGTAACAAAAATTGCAAAGGGCAATCAAATTAACAAAAATGGATAATGAAAAAAGGATTGCCTTAGAAAGTAAGATCAACCCTAAAAAGTTCTTTAAGTGCCTTAATAACAAAAAAATGATAATAAAAAAAATATAGGACCCTTTCAGTGTGAGATGGGCAGGCAGATTATTGGAGATAAGGAAAAAGCAGGAGTATTAAACAAATTCTTTGTCTCTGTGTTTACCAGGGAAGAATCAATTGCAATCGTAGTGCCGCAGGAGGAAGCCACAACCTCCATATTAATGAACAATTGATTAACTGAGGAAGAAGTTCATAGGCAGCATGAAAATGTTTAAGTAAACAGGGCACCTCGCCCCGATGGCATACATCCAAGAGTTCTCAAGGAGTTAAATTCAGTAATAGCAAACCATTACATTTAATATTGAAGGACACCATTACCACAGGCTCAGTACCACATTATTGATGTAAAGCAGATGTGGTGCCTATATTTAAAAAGGGAGCTAGATCCCAACTGGGGAATTACAGACCTGTAAACCTGACCTGTCAATAGTGGGGAAACTACTTGAAGTTTTAATACGGGATAATATTCAGGAATACCTAATGGAAAACAAAACTATTAGTAATAGTCAGCATGGATTTATGAAGGATAGATCATGCCAAACTAACCTCATTTGTTTCTTTGAGGAGGTATTTAGACCAGGGTAATGCAGTTGATGTGCTCTACTTAGATTTGGCAAAGGCTTTTGATACCGTTCCACACAAGAGATTGATGTACAAAATGAAGCAAATTGGACTCAGTAAAATATATGCACCTGGATTTAAAACTGGTTGAAGGACAGACAACAGACGGTTGTCATAAATTGAACCTTTTCAGGTTGGGCTAAGGTCGTGAGTGGAGTACCTCAGGGATCGGTACTGGGACCCCTGCTTTTTAACTTGTTTATTAATGACCTTGAGGTTGGCATCGAAAGCAAAGTCTACATCTTTGCTGATGATACTAAATTGTGTAAGGTAGTAGAATCAGAGCAGGATGTAATTTCTCTCCAGAAGGATTTGGAGAGACTGGAAACTTACGCAGGTAAATGACAGATGAGGTTTAATTCAGATAAATGTAAGGTTATTCATTTGGGAAGCAAGAATAAACAGGCGATTTACAAATTAAATGGGGATACATTGGGGGAATCCTTGATGTAGAAGGATTTAGGAGAGCTTGTAGACAGCAGGCTTAGCAATAGTGCCCAAAGTAATGTAGTAGCTGCAAAAGTAAATAAGATCTTTTTTGCATTAAATGGGCAATGGATTTTACAAAGCATTAGTAAGACCACACCTTGAATATGTAGTACAATTTTGGGCACCACTCCTTAGAAAATACATGAGTGCAGAGAAGAGCCACCAAATTAATAAAGGGGATGGACAATCTAACTTATGAGGAGAGACTAGCTAAATTAGATTTATTTACATTAGAAAAGAGGCGTGTGGCGGTGACGTCACAGCCGATGGTCTGCTAGTGGAGGAGCTCCTGGCGCCCTCACCAATATAAATAATAGAACAAGCTTATTCCCCACCCCAAACCCCCCGAAAATCGATCCCACCCCGAGAACTCACACTGGAGAGATGGCAGGGAAGCCGCAGAGGAAGAGTCAATGCCCCGTCACCAAGTTCTTCGCTCCGGCGCAACGCCTAGCTGAGATCAGCTCCGAGGAGCAAGATGGCGCCGGAGAAGAACCGGAGCACGAGGTGCGCAGCGGCCGACAGAGCCCGACTGACTCAGATCCCCCCGTCCTAAATAAAGACTTTTTTGATGCCCTAATTATTAAAATGAGGAGGGGAGTTCAGGAGGACAAGGAAAAGGCCCTCCAAACCATCCGGGCAGAAGTAGAAGCACTGACGGAGCGGACGGAAGACCTGGAGGTTAAGATGGAGGTAGCCTCAAATGAACAGGCTGAGACACGCGAAGAAGTACTGAGATGTGGAGAGGCGATTCAGCATATACAGGACAAGTTAGAGGACATGGAGAACAGGGAGCGAAGGCAAAACATCCGCCTCAAAAACATCCCAGAAACTATCTCTCACGAAGAACTCCAACCATTCCTCCGCAGACTCTTTCTGCAGCTCGTCCCTGATCTATCAGATCATGACCTACACACGGACCGTGCCCACAGAGCCCTGACCCCGAAATCATCGGACCCAAACCGACACAGAGATGTGGTGCTGAGAATGCACGCATACTCTGCTAAAGACCGCATCATGGCGGCGGCTAGAGAAATGAGGACTGTGTCCATGGACGGGGCACAAATCCAACTCTACAACGACCTTTCCCAGATAACAATGAATAAAAGAAACGCGCTGCGCCCACTTACCTCCTACCTCAGAGACCAGGGGGTAAAGTATCGCTGGGGGTTCCCCTTCAAATTAGTGGTGCTCCGTAATGGCCGCCACCACACAGTGACAACCCCTGAAGGCGCTAAAAACTTCCTGAAAGCGCTAGGGATCCCTCTCCCACCACAGAAGAGCAGCCGCCCCAATACCGAGGAGACGTCAGAGACGCCCCCACAAGAAGCCCCCCGAACATCGGAGAGACTGGCGAGCCAGCGGCAATGGTGAATCCGGATGATCCAGACAACTACGAGGCCCAAGAAAAACACAAGAGGCCCCCACAGTCATCCCACGCGGACCCAGAGGCCCTGAAGATAACAGCAAACAACCAACGCAAGAACCCTCAGTGCACAAAGCACCCCTCTGGCCCCGAGAGGCCCCCCAACTCCCACCCCACGAACTATCTCCCCCTCCCCCCCCCCCCCCCCCCCCCCCCTCAAAACCGAAATATTGCATGTATATCCACCTTTGCTTACTGCATATCAATGTACAATCACAAGGTTAATGTGGGAATCAACCTGAGGACATACCCCCACTAAAGAGTAACGCTGCCCTACCAGTGCAAACTATAAAAACCAGAAACTTCCCCCCGCACATGTACCCCGACGCTCAAATCAACCCTGACATGGGAATAACTCAGGGACAGGGGCCTATCCCCGAGACCCCTCCCCCCACTAATGGCGTCGATCAAAATTATTTCCTTGAATGTCAAAGGCCTTAACTCGGTCCGCAAATGCAAATTAGCCCTCCAAGAATTTAAAAAGACTAAAGGTGATATAATTTGCATTCAAGAAACCCATTATAACAACACAGACCCACCAAACACATTTAACCACACGTACCCCCAAGCGTTTTTTGCTTCCTCCCCCAGCAAGAAAAGAGGGGTGGCCATCCTGATTAAAAACAATATACCATTTGCCCCGACGCTGATAACCAAAGATCCCGAGGGACGATATATATTACTCCAAGGCACGCTCTCAGGCTCCCCCATAGCTATCCTTAATATTTATGCCCCAAACGCCAACCAAACTCAATTCCTACAGAACCTCCTTAGCACTCTCGACCAATCGACGCTCTCCTCCCTTCTCCTTGTCGGAGACGTAAATATGGTACTTAGTCCAGACCATGACAGATCAGGCCAAACTACTGCCCCATACTCCACCCAACTACAGACAAAAGCCCAAAAATTCCAAGATATCCTCAGAGAGTACTCTCTGACAGACATTTGGCGAGCCCAGCACGCGGGTCAGCGGGACTACTCCTTCTACTCAACCCCCCATCAGTCTTACTCGAGGATCGACTATTTTCTAGGCACCAATAATGTTCTCCAGGCATCCTCCCACTCCGAAATAGGCCCAATAACGTGGTCCGACCATGCCCCTATCGCACTCACCCTCTCTCTGCCTTTCGTCAAGTCATTAACATATAATTGGAAACTTAACGACTCGCTCCTCAACGACCCACAAGTAGTCAAAACAATTAAGCAAAAACTGCTCACCTTTTTCCAAATAAACAAAGGCTCAGTACCTTCGTCAGCAACTCTATGGGAGGCCCACAAAGCCACCATCAGAGGGGAACTCATATCAATAGCCTCCTACAAGAAAAAACTTAAACAGAAAGCCCAGAATGAACTTACTGATAAAATTCTTGCGTTCGAGCGCTCACACAAGCTATCCCTATCGAAAAAGGTGCTCAGAGCACTCGAGAAAGCGAGATCCGACCTAAAATTGCTTCAACTTGACGAGGTAGAGAGAGCCCTGAAATGGACCAAACAGCGGTTTTACGATAGGGGCAACAAAGCGGACAAACTTCTGGCCTCCAAATTAAGAGGCATGAAAGCAAAGACTCAGATCACAAAGATCAGGACTAAAAGCGGTCTAATCTCTTATAATGAGAAAGATATCGCAAGTGAGTTTGCAGAGTTCTACACGGATCTCTACAACCTTCCCCCCACTGGCCACCCAAAGGATAACGCCAAAAATACCTCCGACTACCTAACCAAATGCAACCTCCCATCCCTCACACAAGAAGAACTCGAGTTCTTAAATAAGAAAATAACTCAAGAGGAACTAAAAAAAGCAATATCCTCACTTAAAATAGCTAAAACACCTGGACCAGATGGATTTACCAACGGTTATTATAAAAAATTTGTAGGCCCCCTGTCCCCTCATCTCCTAGAAATGTACAATTCCTTCATGCAGGATCAACAGATCCCAGACACTATGTCAGCAGCCAATCTGGCTATTATACATAAAGAGGGCAGAGACCCACTTCAATGCGGCAGCTACCGCCCAATATCCCTGCTAAACTCCGACCTCAAGCTTTTCAGCAAAATTCTCGCAAACAGGCTGAATCCTATTCTCCCAAGACTAATTCATATAGACCAGGTGGGATTTGTGTCAGGAAGACAGGCCTCTGACAACACCCGCAAAATTATTGATATAATAGACCACGTGCACCTCAAACAATCCCAGGCCCTGATACTAAGCCTCGACGCGGAGAAGGCCTTTGACCGCATCAGATGGTCCTACCTCGACCAAACGATGAGCCAATTCGGCTTCTCCGTACCATTTCTTGCTGGCGTCCGGGCCCTCTATACTAACCCAACAGCCCTATTAAAACTCCCGGGAGGCCGCTCCAACCCAATAAAAATACAAAACGGCACTAGACAATGCTGCCCCCTCTCCCCTTTACTTTTCGCCCTATCCATAGAGCCCCTGGCCGCCCGAATTAGAACTGAACCCACTATTAAAGGTATCCCAATCGGAGACAGGGAATACAAAATATCCCTGTTCGCCGATGACATAATCCTCACCATGTTAGACCCCCTCACCTCCCTCCCTAACCTAGAAAAACTCCTCAACGAATTTGGCCAACTGTCAGACTATAAAGTCAATACTGACAAGTCGGAGGCGCTCAGCATCTCCCTACCGAACCCCGTTTGGTCAGCCCTACAAAAGAAATTTAAATACAAATGGAATAGTTCCCATATCAAGTACCTTGGAATTAAAATAGCGAGCTCATATAACTCATTATACCAAATTAACTACCCCCCCCTCTTCCGCCAAATCTTAAAAGATCTAGAGACCTGGCTAACCCACCAGATCTCCTGGTTCGGAAGAATAGTATCCACCAAAATGAATATCCTACCCCGTTTACTCTACTTCTTTCAGACCCTCCCCGTCCCTGTACCATTAGCAGTACTGAGGAATATCCAGGCCCATATCCTAAGGTTTATTTGGCAACAACGGAGAGCCAGGGTCCCACGGTCAGTACTCTTGGCCTCGAGGACGAGAGGGGGCCTGGGGGCACCGGACATACTCCGATACTACCAATCAGCCCAATTGAGGCAGGCGGTAGTATGGAACAGCCCCCCCACCTCCAATTGCTGGCTGGAGATAGAGACACACCACGCGTCCCCGAACACCCTCCCAACTCTATTGTGGTCCCCAGCCCACAAAAACAAGAAATCGTTGAGAGTTAGCCTCGGGGCTATGAGATGCACGTGGTCGACATGGTTAAAAACCAAAGGGAAATACGGCCTAGCTTCAACCCCCTCTCAATTGACCCCCTTATTCGGGAACCCGGACTTCCCACCCGGGTGTGCCCGAACCCAATTCAGCCAATTTCAAGGCTTAAACATCAGAGTGGTTGCGGATTTGCTGGAAAAAGACGAGGCCATGCCCCTCCTGGAACTAAGAGCTAAATTTTCGTCCCCCGATTTACCCACATTCCAATACCTACAGTTTCGACACTTCCTTAGAACCCAGTCCCCTACCCTAAAGTTCCCGCCGCGCTCCAGATTCGAGACCCTCTGCCTCAAAGGCGAATACCAAAAGGGCCTCATATCGGAGATATATAAAACGCTCGAGGCATCCCAGCCCCCCCCCCCAATCACCTGTATATGCAGAAATGGAACGAAGCTCTAAATACCAACTTGGACCTTGAGGACTGGGAGGATATCTGGGAGGCAGCCACCAAAACATCAATTTGTTCCGTCACAAAAGAAAACATCTATAAAATATTATTTCACTGGTACCTGACCCCGAGTAGACTGAGCCAAATCTACCCAGGCACTTCAGACGAATGCTGGAGAGGTTGTGGTCAAAGGGGGGACATGTCCCATATTTGGTGGACATGCCCGGAGATCCAAAGATTCTGGTCCCGGATCCAGGGCCTCCTGACCCTGGATATAGAAATACCCCTGGACCCGCTGACCTACGTGCTGGGAAAACCAATCGACAACCTCCCTGCCCCTGCTGCCAGACTCACAGCGGCAATATTGACGGCTGCGAGATGCTGTGTTGCGGCGGCGTGGAAGAAAATTAAAGCCCCCTCCAGAAGGACAGTGATCTCTAGGATAGACGGAATTATGACTATGGAAAAACTGACGGCAATGCTGAAACAAAAAACCCCACAATTTTATTCAGTCTGGGAACCTTGGCCAGGACTACCAACCCCCACATAAACCTTACAGCAACACCCATCCCCCCCCCCCGTCCACCCCCCCTCTCTTCCCAAAGTCCTTCCCAACTATCCACCCTTCCTTCGTCTCCCCCTCTTCTTTTCATCATTATTGTGTGTCGCTTACCTCTCCCATGTAATGTACATGTACTGCGCCGTATATACAAGTTGGCTTGTTAACCAGTTTCTGTAACATGTACCTACCCGCTGTATGACACCAATAAAGGAAAAATATTAAAAAAAAAAAAAAAAAAAAAAACGTAAAAATAGACACTGCATGTTTTTATGTCATCGATCATTTCAAAGAGTAAACATTTTAAATATATTGGTAAACTCTAATTAAATTATTTATTAATACAATCCAAACCGCCATATTGCTACTCTCTAGCGTTTGTGTTATGTTAGGAAATGAAAATAAACAAATAATGCACCATAAATGGGGATGCTATTAGACAAATACCATAATATTTATTTTTAAGTGAGGTTATTTGTTTTTTAAATCATTTTTTAATGTGTCCCGTTTTCCACTTTTGAAAATCTGGTCACCGTACCTCTGAACTATACACACATCGGTCCTCACTGATGGGATGCACTGCTAATAGATGGTTAGGTGATGTGCTTAGAAACGCATGCCCGCTTCTACTTAGAATATGTGTGAGTCTATGTGTGTCACAGGGATTAGACGTGAGATACAGTTTAAGTAGGAGGCACACTCCTGCATACTGCATGACCTCTTGCAGCCTGTTTGGATAGGGGGAAGGGATGGCAGGTACTGTCATGAAGATGTTAGGATCTGTCCGTGCTGGGGTCAGTGGTTAAACATTTAATACAGGACAGTGCTATAGTATGAAGCAGGTGTGATGTAAACATAAAAGGAGGCAGGGGGGTAGAGAGAGGAGTTAGGCAAATATTTCTTCAGACTGGGCCCTTCTCAAAATAAACAAATCTGCCAGGGAAAATAGTGCAGTTGCTGAGTGAGGCCGGGATAAGAAGAGAGACATTTGTTCATATTCACAGGGTTTCTCTTGCAGATGACTGAGCCCTGGATGCTATGCTGTAGTATAAAGCAATCCTGGGTATGTCTAATGCTTCTTTATCCATTTGATTATAGCTCTTCATTATAGATTGTGACCACCGCTACACTTGCCCTTAAAGGCTTGTATTGGTTATTACTGTGGGGTGTAGGGGCGCTGAGGGGCCCCGCGACCGGACAAAGCAGTTGCAGCCGGGTCACGGCTCTCCCCCAGCTGCAGGCCTCTCCCTCACTCTGTTCCACGCCGAGCTTCTGATGCTGACACGCAATTGGCCTCTCTAACATCAGCGCGCTAGATGTAAGCTTGACCAGCTTCCGGAGAACGCCGGCATGAGAGAGAGGCCCGGCACATGCTGACATCGGAAGCTTGGCGTGGGACAATGGAGGGCCCGGGTGCCGGTCCTTAGTTGCCGCCGGGCCTGGCCTGAGACCATCTCCAAGGTAAGTCTGTTTTTTTTATACAGGCATACCACGGTTTAAGGACACTCACTTTAAGTACACTCGCGAGTAAGGACATATTTTCAATAGCACCATACCCCTGTGTCCGTACGCTCGCTTCGCGAGTACAGACACTTGTTCTACCCTACAGAGCGCCATAGTAGTGATGTGCTGATTCCCCTTGCCCAATAAGTAAACGTCAGCTCGCGTATGTGTCTGTCAGCACGTCCGGAACAGCAATACCAACTCCCTACCTGTACCGAAGCATCGATAAGTGGAAAAAAGGTAGTGCTTCACTTTAAGTACATTTTCGCTTTACATACATGCTCCGGTCCCATTGTGTATGTTAATGCGGGGCATGCCTGTATGTATTTGGGTGGTGTATTTATATATGTTTTGGGGGGTTTATTTCCTTATTTATTGTGGAGGAGAGTGTATTTTTATATGTATTGAGGAGGGGGGTTATTTTGATATGTATTGGGGAGGGGGTGTATTTTCATATGTATTGTGGAGGAGGGTGTATTTTTATATGTATTGGGTGGGTGGGGTATATTTTTTATATGTATTGCGAAGGGGGTGCATTTTTATATATATTGGGGGTGTCTTTTTATATGTATTGGGGGATTATATGTATTTTTTGTTTAGTTTTTTTTATATGTATTTGGGGTTTGGGGCGGTTTGTATGTATTTAAGGAGGTGGGGTTTTATGGGAATGTATTTTGTGTGGGGGGGGATTGAGTGAGATTGGGGTAATTGACGGAAGGTGGGGGAGAGTGAGAGGAGAGAGGGGGTGAGGGAGGGAGTGAGTGAGGAAAAGAGGGAGTAAGAGTGAGACCCAACAGAGAAATACATGCGAGGCAGGGGAGAGGGATTGAGTGAGACGTAGGGTTGCCAGATGGCTTGTCCAAAAATACTGGACACAATACTGGACCCCCACACCCCCGAATACATATAAAAAATACCCCCAATCCCCCGAAGACAAATAAAAAATACCCCCACGCCCCCGAATACAAATAAAAAATACCCCCACGTCCCCCACATACATATAAAATATACCCCCACCTCCCCGAATACATATAAACTATACCCCCACCTCCCCAATACATTATAAAATATACCCCCACCTCCCCCAATACATTATAAAATATACCCCCACCTCCCCAATACATTATAAAATATACTTCCACCTCCCCAATACGTTTTAAAAATACCCCCACCTCCCCAATACGTTTTAAAAATACCACCACCTCCCCAATACATTTTAAAAATACCCCCACCTCCCCAATATGTTTTAAAAATACCCCCACCTCCCCAATACATTTAAACAACACCCCCACCTCCCCAATACATATTAAATATACCCCCACCTCCCCCCCATCATCACCACAGCTCGTCCTGGCCCTCCATCATCATCTCCTCAGCTCATCCTGGCTCCCCATCATCACCTCACCTCATCCTGGCTCCCCCTCACCTCATCCTGGCCCCCCATCACCTCACATCACCCTGGCTCCCCATCACCTCCCAAATTGTGTCCTTAACTTATTGCCAGGAAGGACACAGACTTCTCTGGGCCACGGGGGTGTGGCCCCCGCTGTCCTCTGATTGGCTGTCCTCTGACTCCAATCAGGGACAGGCTGCACAAACACTCACACAGTGCTCCTTCCCGGCAACCGTCAGCCCCCGGTCTCAGCACTTCCAGCCCTCCGCCGTCACGCCTCGCGCAAAAAATGGTAATACCGGACACACACATGTCCGGTATTACCTCCGATTTTATACCGGACAGGCATCGGAATTACAAGCCTGTCCGGTTCAAAACCGGACACCTGGCAACCCTTTGGGAGTTGGGTAATTGATAGGGGGTGGGGGAGAGTGAGAGGGGAATGAATGAGGAAGAGGGAGTGAGACAGAGGGGAGAGAAATACATGGGAGGAGGGGGGGATGTAGAGTGGGCTTGTGAGGTGTGAAATTAAGCGGGTGGGAAAGGCAGAGGGGCCCGGTTGTAACCCTAGTCCTGGGCCCCGGGAAACCTGTCTGCGGCCCTGGGTAGAGGGCAGAGGCACAACACAAAATCAACAGGGATGATCAAAGGCTTGTGTCTTGGAGAATATACATATGCATAAACGTTTGCAGTGAAGCACACTTAGCCTGGAGGGGAGGAGATATGCATGCTAACCAATGCCCCTAAAAAGGTGTCATGCCGAATTAGGTATAGTAAACGCACACTGCAAGCGCAAAGATGTGAAATACCATAATAAAACCTACTTTGCAAAGAGAGGAGTCTCGAATGGATTGCAAAACAATACGTTGCTAGCCCTACTGTCAGTAAAGTGGTCAAAAAGCAGTTTTCAAAAATAAATAAATAAATAACATCTTATCTTATCTTATATATTTGTGAAAGCACTGTATGCCTGTCTGCATCTCCTGTGTCCCTAGGGGAAATCTCATTGGTCCCTTGGGCCGCCCGCCCCCGCACCTCTCATTGGCCTGAGGCGGAGTGACCACACACACACACACACACACACACACATATCTCCCGCTCTCTTACCCGCCGGTCCCGGAGGCTCATATCCCGCTCTCTTACCCGCCGGTCCCGGAGGCTCCGCCTCTTCCTCCCCGAACATCAGCCTCCAAGTCATCGTGACCCGCGCGCACCTCCTCCTCTCCCCGTGTCTCCCTGTTTCCCGCGCTTTCACCCCCCCCCGGCGCCGCTACAGTCAGCGGGGGAGCGGAGCGAGCGCCCGGGACACCCCCCACGGCTCTCAAGCATGCGCTGCGCGCCCCCGTGCTCTCCTCCTCCCCGGGATGCCATGTGCGCACCTCCTCTCCCCGTGTCCCCTGTTTCCCGCGCTTTCCCCCCCCCCCCCCCGGCGCCGCTACAGTCAGCGGGGGAGTGGAGCGAGCGCCCGGGACACCCCCCACGGCTCTCAATTGTGTGCACGCGCCACGCGCCCCCGCGCTCTCCTCCTCCCCGGGATGCCGCTGTGTCCGCTCCCCGCACTCTCCTCACTGTGACTCGCCCGCCGCGGGTGGGAGGATGTCTCGCGTGGAATACCTGCCTCCCTGGTGGCTGTACTGGCTGCACGGGTTCCCACACCTGCAGCTCTCCCTGCGGCCCGGGGGCAGCGACTTGAACCCCACAGACAGCGGCTACCGGCAGGTCAGTGCCATCCGTGGCCTGTGTGCAGGGGGTGTGTAAGTGCCACGGCCTTTGTACAGGACGTGACTGGGTCTATCCTTAGCCTGGTAGTGGGTGCAGCTCTGTCTGTGGGACAAGGTGCAGCCTGTGGCTGTGAACTTCCCTGTGTCAGTGGGTGCAGCCTGTGGCTGTGATGCCCCCGTGTCAGTGGGTGCCTGTGATGCCCCCGTGTTAGTGGGTGCCTGTGATGCCCCCCCCCTGCTCTTTGCCCCCCCGCCCCTCCCTGCCCTTTGCCCCCCGCCCCTCCCTGCCCTTTGCCCCCCTGCCCTTCCTGCCCTTTGCCCCCCTGACCTTGTTTGCTACCTCATTGACCCCTATGCCCCCCTCAGACTCCTCCATGCCCCTTGGCCCCCCCGCCCTTCCACGCCCCTCCCCCCCGCCCTTCCACTCCATGCCCCCTGCCCTTCCACGCCCGGGCAACGCCGGGTATATCAGCTAGTTATATATATATAATAATATGATAGGGCTATCAGAAAGCATAGTCGCAGCCAGTGCTGTGTGCTGGGTGATAATGGTGAAAGGCAGGGTTGCAGACCTGTCTAACACATGCAAATGAGCATACAGTAATATTTCCATTTGCTATGGAGGGTTTTTGTCACTTTTTTTTACCCACCATAACTTAACTAAGTATATATAGTACAGGTTAAACCGTAAAGGAACCCAGACATTTTGGCTGCGACTGTATGCTTTCTGATAGCCCTGGGTCCACTGTGCTAGCCCTTTGAATACCGTCCTGCTTCCGGTGATGGCTTAAAAGCCAGGTTTATCACCCCTCCTCCACTCCGGCTCGTCACTGCCAGTGAATAAATCTGCGAGGTATCATGTTGCCGTTCCCTGCACGCTCAAACTATTCATTTGTAAAGTACAGAGCACGATGATTGCTGCCCTGCTGAAATGTGAAGGGATTTTTTGGTTTGTTTGCAAAGCTGCTGAAATATAACTCGCTTTGTAAAACCCCAAAAATTTAGAAAGAAAAGAAATGGGTCAGCAGGAAAGTTTTCTACTCTTCAAGGGAAATAATAGGCTTTTCTTAAATTCCTTCCGATCAAGGCAGCTTGGAAGCTGAGAAAACACACCAAACTCATAAGGTTTATATGAAGCACACATTCATTTGGATGGGAAGCTGTCTTCCCCTTGCTTGGGAATATTTCAGCTATCAGCATATTAAAAATGGACCATAACTACATGGTTAAAGTCAAGTTCAAATTAAACTAAAAACAGTGATAAGTTTAATGATTTAAACTAAGCTATGGACGCCTTTAAAAACAGTTCACCAAGTATAATTATTTTAGAATAATTTATAATGGTCTAGAAATGCTCTGTTCAGGTTTAGGGCCTATTACATGACAGAGGTGTTGTGTGATAAACCATTTAAATGGATATTTCAGAGATGTAAACCTCGGCGGACCAAAATATTTGAGATTCGAGAGGGTGTTGGTAAATACATTAAAAAAAATAACATTGAAGTCTCTGAGATGACTGATATTAAAGCAGGTGAGATTGACTCCAAATCTCTGATACTCACAGAAAATCAGTGCATTTTAGAGATTTGGAGATCTGTTCCTTTAAGATGGTCTAAAAGCACTTATTCACGCCTCGGCAGGACTTTAGCCCCTTAATTGCAGGAGTTTGCAATGAGTGCAAAGCACATTGATAAGTAGTAGATGCCTAGAGAAGCCACAGCTGCACTTCTCACTAGCTCCTAAACACAGACTCTCAATATAAAACAAGCCACTTCCTGCTTCCCTGATTATTTCCACTTCCAAAGCTTGGAAACACGATCCGCAACTTGCTGCAGGAGGCGGCATGAATCACCAGCTCGCCAGCCTGACTACCTTTGTGCAAGAAAATGTTTCCATCTATCAGAGCAACCTGGAACAGTTTCGTGGAATCAGAGAAGCAAAAGCCCAGATTCCTAAGGCCTTAATGTCTTCACAAGCCTGATCTCAGGTTTCTGCCGGAATGAGGAAGCTGGCAGAGCATTGAGCATATTATCTTTATATTACCTGAGAAAAGCAGTGAGAAATAAAGCTTTAAAACCACAGCCCCCATCTAATAGCATGTAACTTGGGGGGGCATGTATCTAGATCAGGGGTCTCCAAACTCAGTCCTCAAGGGCTGCCAACAGGCCGGCATTTATGGATATCCCTGTTACAGCACAGGTGGCTCAAACAGTGGCTCAGTCTTTGACTGAGTGTAATGCGTAGCTCACCACAAACGAAGCGCGACCGCGGTGCTGAGGTAGGAAATTGGTTAACGCCGACCCACAGCCACACGGGCGTGCCTAGGATGTAGCGTAGTCATTCAAGCCAGGTCAGGATTATAGATTGGAGAATAGTAGTAAGTACTTGCCAGGTCAGGAGTGGAGAGTTGCGGATCGTCAGGGTGCGTAGCCATGTTCGGGATTGGAGATTAGCGGATCGTCGGGGTACGTAGCCAGGTTCAGGATATGAGAGTATCGGATCGTTGGAGTACTTACCCATGGTCAGGACTGGAGACAGGAGAATGGTCGTTCGTAGCCGGATCAGGAGAGGTGCGGAGTCCAAGAGAGATGCAGGGTCAGGCAACAAAAGTTCAACAAGCAAGGCAAGGTCACAGGAACTGGAATGCAGCAAGGCACGGCGTCACACTAGACTATGCTCAGCAATGAGAGTATACAGCGGGAAGGTATATAAAGGAAGAGCCTCCAATAGCCAGCAAGGGCGGAACCAGGAAGTAGACTCCAATAGGCTACTTGTGCACAGAGGTGTGCCCTATGATGCAGCCTAATCAGGGATGGGGGCGGAACTGATCGCACGCCGACCACCGCGTGTCGCGGAGGTCAGGGGGCGGAGCCTGAGGCACGCGTCACTCCCACACCGGTCCTGCCTATCATTAGAGCGGATGGGGGCAGAACCGATCGCGAACGCGTCACGGAGGTCAGGGGCAGAGCCTGAGGCGCGCATCACTCCCACGCCGGTCCTGTCTATCATTAGAGTGGGGGCGGAGCTTCGAACGCGCGGAGGCTGGAAGAGCGCACCCGTTGTGTGTCAGAGGGGGGACGGAGTCAGAACCCGCGAGTGGAGAGTCAGGCCGCACAAGAGTGCACCATGAGTGACAGTCACGGAAGGGTTATTGAGGTGAGGAGATGGTCTGTGACCGCCAGGATGGCGAATCCTCACACTGAGCCACTGATTGAGCCACCTGTGCTGAAACAGGCCGGCCTGTTGGCGGTCCTTGAGGACTGAGGATGGAGACACCTGATCTAGATGGTGCAATCAGTGGCAAAACACAGAGCAAAATGTTTCATCTGCGTCAATTTGTGCAAGAGTCACTATGAAACCTGTTAATTTTGCTTCTCACATTTTGTGTAGATCTCTAAGGAACAAAGGATATAATATAACAGCACCTCAGGCCTGGTGGACTTATTTGTCAAATAGAGAGAGGAAAACTGCACCAGTTATAGGAGCAATGTTTGATCCATCTCATCTCATTATAATATAGGGCTGACTCACAGCTCCTATAACCTCTTCCCAAAACACTCACCTTGATACATTGACACAAGGGCCCATGTTTACTAATCACTACCATATCTAACAAAAGACAAAAAGAAGCACTGCATTGCATAAGTTATACAATTATATCGGAGCATTAATAGATACTATACAAAATGCAAATAAAAGGTAAGGTCTAGGATCAGAATATTCACAAAAATACAAAAAAGCATAAACAATCAAAATCACATAAAATATGATAGGGTGACAGAAAGATCCAAAAAGTGAGCCAGAACAATGACGTTTCAGGGTTCAAGTCCCTTCATCAGATGTTTCTTAATTTGAACCAACGGGGTAACAATCAAGTGTTGCATCGAAGTGGGCATAAAAACCTAATGATGTCAAAGACGCTATGACACCCAAAGAAATGATGGCATTAAAAATGTGATGTTGCTTCAAAGTGGTCCACAAAGGAACTAGAGAGACTTTTACTATATATATAAACAATTACAATGTCCACTGGTAAAAAAAACAATTGTTACACGTCTTATAAATATATACAGATATATACTTACAAATAAATATTTTATACTACTTCCTCCTTGGGTGTATATATATATCATCTCTCTGCTATTCTCTATATATCATATATATATATATAATTCTTTTGTAACCCCGGTCTCTTTTCACCCCAGAGACCCCCCATTAACGCTCCGAGGCTCTGCGGCACACCCGGCTACGGGGGGCCGCCATGACAGGTTCCGAGCGTGCGTTTGGTCGCGCAGGCGCAGTAAGGGTAGCGCACGCGGTCCCAATGAAAGAGGTCCTGAGTGGACTACAATTCCCAGCACCTCTGGGGATTGCCCTTTCACCTACATCTCGTGCAGCCAGCCAGCAAATAGGGTTTGTGCAGCTTCTCCTGTGAGGAAGGCTACAATGTTGCGGGGACCATGTTTGGCAGTTGAAGCTGGGGCAGGAAGGGGGGGAAGGGTGTAGGAGCAAGTGCTCCACCAGAGAAGTAATTCCCCAGATCCCAGCAGGCCCCAATCCCCACCAGGGTAGGGGGTAGGTACTGAGGGAGGGTCCATAGGTTAGGGACTCTGCCCTTAGGTGTGGAGGGTGCAGTCTTGTCAGTGTCACGGCTGGTAGTGCTGTGAACGCTGACAAGTAGGCACAGTGTGTGCAGTGCAGTGGGTTGCTGCAGAGTGAGTGCAGTGCAGTGTGTTTGCTGCAGGTTGAGTGTGTGTGCAGTGTGTTTGCTGCAGAGGTTAGGGAGAAGTTAGTGAGAGGGGATCCGAGAGTGAGGGAGAGGTAGGTTGGTGCAGGGGGCCAGTGACCACCTGCAAAGGATAGGCTACCCCGCAGGCCCTAGGAGTTTCCCCTAAAACTTTCAAGGTTGCTGTGCTGTAGGGACGCCTATAGTACAGCGAGTGTCACGTTAGTTCACGGAGTCAGATAGGGACCCATTGACGCGGCGCACCCGTGCAGAAGGTTGGCGCTTCTCTTCTTTGCGGCTGCAGAGGCCATCTTGGTGGGTCTCCCCGACGTGGATCCTGGATGTCGGTTCGGAACTCGACGGATCCTTTGTGAAGCAGTTGTAGATCCGCGCACTGGAGTGCTCGGCAGGTACTATATCATCAGTGCACCACCACACCGGTCATCAGGCGCTGATCCCGCCTTAGGCTAAACTCTTTGTAGGACACTGAGCGAGTGGTTACAAGACTGAGCCTATACCATATAGTATCATACATGGACACGGTGTGTGGGGCACGCGTGAGGGGACGGACACGTTACTCCTGATGAAGTGGCTGGGCCACTAAGGTTACCTGTTGCATTTAGAGTGATAAGGTTACTCTGCATTATCGTTATACAGTAAAGTTGTTTGCATTACATGTGTGTATATGTATTTCTTGCCCAGGGATCTCACATCACGGGATCCTGGGTAAGGGAGGCGCTGCGCTAAGTAATGTGGAGTGGTTACCCCAGGCTCCCCAAGGGCTACATATATATAATAGTTTCCTTTGGGAGGGTTCAGAAAAAGGGCTACATATATATATATATATGTAGCCCTTTTTCTGAACCCTCCCAAAGGAACTACTGGTCACTGTACAACACCTGCGGCTCCAGGAGATCTGAGCCTCCGCTAGCTGGGAGCCTGGGGTAACACTCATACACTTACTATATATATATATATATAATAATAAAGTAGATAACAGATACAAAAATCTCTGAGATTAACAAGGCTAACCAAATATATAACGCAAGATACTAACATTATATGAGTTAAATATACGAGTTAAATGCTTATAGGATTTTGTTTCTTGAGGGGGGGGGGGGTTGAGGGGTTGCTCGTTTATATTTATTATTTATATTTCATCCATCAAAGATGGATTCATCCCTATTAATGCTTCTCAGATGTAAAAATGGACTGTAAGGGAGGCTTTTTGTTAATGAAAGTTGCTTGTAATAGACACTTGCAATCCGTTGGCTTTATGTAAAGATACTGTAAGGATTGGGCTTCGGTCCCGCCCCCATGATGCGCCCCGTAACGAGACAGGTGACGTGCCTCGCACTGAGGTTGCGCACAGGCGCTGCGTGCCCAGGTGTGAAGTCACCACACGAATCAGGCTTAGGCTTCGCCCCCGTGACGCCACGGAGAAGCTCCCTTGCGCACCTACGCGCTGGCGCCGTGTTGCCAGGGACACGCACAGTGTTAACACGATTACCTCCAATTATTCCACACCTGCTTACCAGGGGACAGAATACGTCTGATTATTCATCCCTTACAGCCTGGTGCAGCCGTGCTACTGGTTGTCACTCCCTTATATGCTTAGCCAGCTCTCCAAGTTGGCTGAGCATAACCTTAGTTTGTGACTCGTGCTTGCCTCAAGCAACCTGCTGTTTTCCTTGCCTTGTTTCCTGCCTGCTGTTTTTCGTTGTACCTGACCCTTGCTTGTTCTTGGACCTCTGCCTTCTCTGATCCTTGACCTCGGCTTGTATTTGGACTCCGACCTTCTCTATTCCTGGACCCCGGCTACGCACTACGACCATCCGACTTCTCCAACCCCAGACCACGGCGAGTACCACGACCATTCTAATTTCTACCCTACACGACTATGACACTGCAATATGGACGCGGTTGCGCGGTTGTTGGTCGGTGTATTCAAATATCCCCACCTCAGCCTTGCGGTCCCGTCCTGTTTGTAGTGAGCACCCGTTACAGATACGTCAATAATTTCTCAACATACAAAAGTTAATATTAGTGTGACTAAAGTTCAAAGAAAACTTCTTGCTCTGATGGCATTTATTGACAGACTAAAAAAAAAAGACACTGTTCTGAACCACACCAAATGAAAACAAAATATCGTTGATATATCTAAACCAATTTTTTGCAAAACATGAAAACTGAGGATGATAGAATAAAACCCTGTTAAATAAATGCCCCAGATATTGTATTGTATGTCTTTATTTATATAGCGCCATTAATGTACATAGCGCTTCACAGTAGTAATACACCTGGTAATCAAATAAATAACAGATAATATAAATAACAGGTCATGGGAATAAGTGCTTCAGACATAAAAGTAACATTAAGGAAGAGGAGTCCCTGCTCCGAGGAGCTTACAGTCTAATTGGTAGGTAGGGAGAATGTACAGAGACAGTAGGAGGGAGTTCTGGTAAGTGCGTCTCCAGGGGGCTAAGCTTTATATCATGTGTCCAGTATTATCCACAGTGCTATTCATATGCTTTTTTAAGCAAGTGTGTCTTAAGGTGGGTCTTAAAGGTGGATAGAGAGGGTGCAAGTCGGGTACTGAGGGGAAGGGCATTCCAGAGGTGCGGGGCACTCAGTGAAAAAGGTTTAAGGCGGGAGAGGGCTTTAGATACAAAGGGGGTAGAAAGAAGACATCCTTGAGAAGAACGCAAGAGTTGGGATGGTGTATAATGAGAAATTAGGGCTGAGATGTAAGGCGGGGCAAAAGAGTGTAAAGCTTTAAAAGTGAGCAGGAGAATCGAGTGTGAGATGCAGGATTTGGCAGCCTGGGTCCGCGCGCACCCGTAGGGGTGACGCGCGCGACCCGGAAGTGTGGGGGCAGCGGGAGAGGGAGCCGCAAGGAGCAAGGTGCGCCGTCGGGGAGCCTGGGCGGCATGTAAGAGAGGTAAGGAGGCGCTGGCAGCGGGTATACCCGCAGCGCGGATCCTGACAGTACCCCCTCCTCGAGGGTCGGACTCCGGACGAACCATCCAAGGTTTGAGGGGAAATTTTTGGTGGAATCGTTTGAGCAGAGATGGAGCGTGAAGATCCATATGCGAGACCCAAGAACGGTCCTGAGGTCCGTATCCCTTCCAGTGAACCAAAAATTGGAGCTTCCCCCTGGAGATGCGAGAGTCAATGATGGACTGGATCTCGAACTCCTGTTGTCCTGGTACAATGGGGGGAGGAGGCCGAAGCGAAGGATGAGCGAATCGTTTGCCTTGGATAAAGGGTTTCAACAGTGAGAAATCTTCATAGAGGGCGGCAGGCGAAGCTGATAGGCCACAGGATTAATTTGTCTCAGAATAGAGAAAGGACCCAGGAACCTGGGAAACAATTTAGGGGTTGGGGCCTTCAGTTTGATATTTTTAGAAGAAAGCCAGACGTTCTCCAAGTACGAACTTATGGGCCACCCGACGAAGCCTATCTGCTTGTCTCTTTTGTCTTAGCACAGATTCTTGTAAAACTGTTTGAAGAACCCTGTAAGGTGGATACCCTATCATCAGCTGCAGGAACTCCGGACCTAGGAGAATGCATGGGAAGACGGGTAGGATGAAATCCGTAGTTTACAAAAATGGTGATTCTTGAGTGGACTCGTTTTTTAGAGAGTTCATCGCGAATTCTGCCCAAGGGAGCAACTCAGCCCAATTATCCTGAGAATCAGAAGAAAAACAACGCAAATACTGTTCAAGTGACTGGTTCATGCGTTCAGTTTGCCCATTCGTTTGGGGGTGGTAGCCTGAGGAAAACAGAAGGGTAATGCCCAACCTCTGGGAAAATGCACGCCAGAATTTAGAAACAAATTGAGTACCCCGATCCGAGACAATTGACCACGGGACGCCATGAATACGGAAAATCTCCTTTACAAAGATATCCGCCAAAGTACTGGAATTGGGTAGACCCTTGAGGGGAACAAAATGAGCTTGCTTGGAGAATTTGTCCACAATTACAAGAATAGTAGTCATACCATTAGACGGGGGAAGATCGACGATGAAGTCCATGGCAATGTGACTCCAAGGACGGTCCGGGACCGGGAGAGGTTGTAGAAGACCAGAAGGCTTTTGACAGACAGATTTGTTTTGTGCGCAGACTGGGCAAGAGGAGATGAATGCTCTAATGTCCTTTATCATATTGGGTCACCAGAAAGTTCGCCGAATGAGATCCATAGTCCTCTTAAACCCGGGATGGCCAGCAGATCTGGAGGAATGACCCCATTCAAGAATTTTGGGATGAAAACGTGGAGCTGCGTAAAGGCGACCATCAGGTACTTCTAGCCCTTCGGAGACCTGTGTTTGAGACTCCAAAATCTTATCCAGTATGTCAAAAGAGGTGGCAGAGATAAACAATTGGGGGGACAGAATACTTTCCGGAACCTCCAGTGACTTCTCCTCAGTGATAAACTGATGGGACAACGCATCTGCTTTGATATTCTTTGTCGCAGGAATATATGAAATGGTAAAGTTGAACCTAGAGAAGAACAACGCCCAACGAGCTTGGCGAGGCCCAAGACGGCGAGCACCTTCAATGTAAGAAAGATTTTTGTGGTCTCTCAGGATCAGAATTGGTTCCTTGGTTCCTTCCATAAGATGTCTCCATTCTTGTAATGCCATTTTGATGGCCAAAAACTCCCTGTTCCCCACGTCGTAATTTCTTTCTGCTGAAGAATTTTTTTTAGAAAAAAACCCACAGGGGTGTAGTTTATTTTCAGGGGTGGTTCTTTGAGAGAGAACCGCACCGGCTCCCACGTCGGAGGCGTCAACTAAAGGGGAGGGTGGGGACGGGATGTCGCAGAATGGGGGCCGAGACAAAGGCCTTTTTAAGAGAATCAAAGGCCCGGCTGGCCTCCAATGGCCAAGAGGAGGGATCGGCCCCTTTCTTGGTAAGGGCCGTAATAGGTGCCACCAAGGTAGAAAACCCAGCAATAAATTTCCTATAATAATTTGCGAAGCCGAGGAAACGCTGGATCGCCTTTAAAGAGTTAGGTTGTGGCCATTCGAGTACAGAATTGAGTTTCTCTGGATCCATGGAGAACCCTTGATCCGAGACGATATATCCCAAGAAGGTAGTTGAGGATTGATGGAAGACACACTTCTCCATCTTGGCGTAGAGCTTGTTGGCCCGTATACGAGAGAGCACCATCTTGGTATGGAGAATGTGTTCCTCGAGGGTTTTGGAAAAGATAAGGATATCATCCAAGTAGATAATTACAAAAGAATTCAAGAGATCACGAAAAACCTCGTTCATAAAGTCTTGGAAGACTGCAGGGGCATTGCACAACCCAAATGGCATCACCAGGTACTCATAGTGACCGCTGTGCGTGTTAAACGCGGTCTTCCACTCGTCTCCACTGCGGATGCGAATCAGGTTATACGCCCCTCGTAGATCAAGTTTGGAGAAAATCGTCGCTCCTTGTAGCCTATCGAAGAGCTCCGGGATAAGAGGCAAAAGGTAGCGATTTTTGATGGTAATCTTGTTTAGACCATGGAAATCGATGCACGGGCGAAGCGTCCCATCTTTCTTTTTTACAAAGAAGAATCCTGCCCCGGCGGGAGAGGTGGACTTCCGGATGAAGCCTTTTTGAAGGTTGTCATGGGAGAGGGGGTTTGGCCCGGTATTAATGGGGTTACACCCCATTTGGCCATCCCCTGCTCTCACTTCGGAAGCAAGGGTTTAACTGGACTGCGGTCCAGTAATGTGTTTTTACCCTGCTTCAGAATCCAAATGTATATTCCCCTGTAAAACTTTATTGTTCTCATCCCAGTGTTTGCACCAACACATACACTAGGGTTGATGCGGGAGGGAAGGGGTTAATGTTAATTCAGTGGTTATAGCCCTTTGTTCCCTTTTCCTGCCTTTTCAGGCTCCATTTTGCAGCCTTCCATAGGTCGCCATTGCAGCTCCATGCATTCCAATGGCAGATCTGGCGGTTTTGGGCCTGTTTCCAGTGAAGACCAGCAGGTGGCGTCCGAGAGGAGGAGCGGCGGTTTCCCATTGTAAGTCAATGGGGCCATTGACTTCAATGGGGATTCCTCGACGCCGACCTCAAGGAACAGGTTGGCAGCCATCCAGACCGCAGACCGCAAAAGCGAATACAATGTCTTTGAAAAGAGCTTCTATCACTAAGTTCAAGTTCAACGGCGATTGGCGTGGAAACCTTAGGTTCTAGGGCACCTAGAAATAAAATTATTTTTGCCCCTAGCTCATAGGCATCCCCACACACGACCCCCATCGGGTCTGGGAATGAGGGACCCCCGTAAAGGGTCGCACTCATGAAGCGGGTCGCGCCATTGACTCTAATGGCGGAGCAGAGGTCCCATTGAATCCAATGGCGGTGCTCGCCCATGCATTGCCTATGGCGGCGCCGGCCGTTGATTCCAATGGGGAAAAGCCGCGTGGCAAGAAAACGTCTAAGTCTGAAACTGTACAAAGTGTAAGTCCATATCTCCGGTTCCGGGAGGACCAGAGGGCTGGGATTTGGGTCGCATGCAGCCACGGTTCCGGCATGAATGCATGGCCACTTCCAACCCTCTCCGACCAACCAGACAGAGTGTGGGCAACTGTAAAGATTGGAGGTTTTCCCCATAGACTACAATGGCGGAGTTTCCCCATTGAAAGTCTATGGCGGCAGAACCCATTGACTTCAACGGCGGAGTTGCTCCATTAAAAGCCTATGGCGGCGGAGCCCGTTGATTTCAATGGGAAAAGAGTGAAAGAGATTCATTTTTTTTTTTTTTCAAATTTTTTATTAGGCAGTTATAACATTTCACATATTTTCTATTACAGTCCATTTGTGGCCTAACACAATTTTTAACATATTAAAGAAAAGCCTCAACGCCCCCCTGTTCCTCCAGGGTCTGTCGGGGTGACGTGGGGATTGAAGCAGAGAGGGGGAGGGAAGAGGGGGGAAAAAGAGAGAAGAGAGGGGGGGGGGGGGGGGAGGGGGAGGGATGGGTGTAGTCCTCCCTCGCCTTGGCGTGTTCACTTTGTTCCCTTTGTCTGTTTTGGTTCCTTCCTCTATCATTATGTGGCATTTCTGTGCGTCAGGGCCATTTGAGTGAACCATGGGTCCCAAATATTGTAGAAGGAGGTAGTGGACCTTTTCAGAAAGGCTGACAGCCACTCCATTTCCATCACCTCGTGAATTCTGTTTTTCACTGTCTGTTTGGAGGGGGGGGGGACACTTTCTTCCAGGCGGCTGCCACTGCACTGCATCTAGCCGCGGTAAGAATAAAGGAGATCAATTTGCCTGTTGGTCGGTCCAGTGTTTCTAGGGGCCTGGCCAATAGGTAGGTCAGCGGTTCAATGGGTATTGTGAGGTCTGTGACCTCTTTTATTAAATTGTGTATAGTTTCCCAGTACTTCTGAATTTCTGGACATGTCCACCAAATGTGAGCCATATCCCCCTTTTTACCGCAGCCTCTCCAACACAGATCGGAGGCCAGGGGGTAGATTTGGTTTATTTTGGCTGGGGTGAGATACCAGCGAAACAGTATTTTATATATATTTTCTTTTATTGTGGTACATATGGAAGTTCCTGAGGCTGTTTCCCAAATACTTTCCCAATCCTCTCGGTCTATAACTATGTCCAATTATGCTGCCAATGCAGCATATAGTCATGTGTGGGGGCTTCTGAGGCCCTCTCCAGTCGCCAAATTTGTGTTATGAGACCTTTCTGGTGGCCGGTCTCTCTGCAGAGCCGTTCAAAGCCGGTGAGAGGGGGAAATTCCAACGTTGGGGATAATGTTTGAGTAAAGTGCCGAATTTGTAGGTATTTGAAAACATTTAGCCCTTCTATCTCATATTTGGTCTGTAAGTTTTGGTAGCTCAGGAACTCCCCAAGGCTCAAGAGATCGGCAATTGCTCTAATATTTTTAGCTTTAAATTGATCAAATTGTCTGGGCTCACATCCAGGTGGGAATTTCGGATTTTTATGAATTGGTGCGAGTTGGGAGTGGGGTGTCGTGAGCTTAAATTTGTATTTGCATCTCGTCCAGGTCTCCCATGTGTGTCTCATCGGGCCTAATTGAAATTTGCTGTTCAGCATGTCTTCCCTGCTCATGGACCAAAGGCAAGCTGGCAGTGAAGGCGTCCCAGCATAGTGTGTCTCTATACCTAGCCAACAGTATTGATTTGGGCTAGCGTTCCACACCACTACCTGTCGTAGTTGAGTGGCCAGGTAGTATCTTGTTATGTCTGGAACTCCTAGTCCTCCTCTCCCCCTTGGGTCCAAGAGAACCGTTTTGGCGACTCTAGGCTTTTTGCCTTGCCAAATAAATTGGAAGATTAGTTTTTGAATGTTTTTTAATTCCGAGCCAGGGATGCGGACCGGGAGGGTCTGGAAGTAGTATAGTAATCTAGGGAGTATATTCATTTTGACCGAGATCATTCTCCCGATCCATGATATCTGGTATCCTCCCCATTTATCTAGGTCTTGTTTAATTTTTTTGAACAGGGCCGGATAGTTATATTGGTATAGAGATTGGTAGGTCCTCGATATCTTGACTCCCAAGTATTTGATACAAGAGGAGCTCCAACGGTAGTTAAAGTTTAATTTGAGGAGTTTCACCTCTGGCTCCGGCAGGCTTAGGTTCAGGGCCTCCGATTTATCGTTATTAATCTTATATCCCGAGATTTTTCCAAAGTCCCGGAGTTCTTTTTGGAGGTTGGGTAGGGAGATTTGAGGTTTGGAAAGGGTTAAGATGACATCATCTGCGAATAGGGATATTTTGTGCTGCCTATGTCCAATTTCTATTCCTTGGATGTCTCTATTGAGTCGTATTGCTGATGCCAGCGGTTCTATGGTTAATGCAAAGAGGAGAGGAGATAAGGGGCATCCCTGTCGAGTTCCATTTGTTATCTCGAATCTCTGGTTATTGCCCCCTGGTAGTTTTACCGTTGCTGATGGGTTTTGGTATAATCTACGGACAAAGAGAACAAAGTGAACACGCCAAGGCGAGGGTATGCATCTCTAAAGCCAAATTTGCGCATAGTTTGGTCCAGGAATTGCCAGTTTATTCTATCGAACGCCTTCTCTGCGTCTAGGCTTAACAAAAGTGCTTTGGTCCCTGTGAGGTGTACATGTTCAATGATGTTGATTATCTTCCGAGTGTTATCTGAGGCTTGTCTGCCCGCGACAAATCCGACTTGATCGATATTAATTAGCCTCGGTAAGATGGGATTTAATCTGTTTGCTAATATTTTACTATATAGTTTGAGATCACTGTTGAGGAGGGAGATTGGACGATAGCTTCCACACTGCATCGGGTCTCTGCCTTCCTTATGTATAATGGCCAGATTGGCTAGAGACATTGACGTGGGAATTTGGTTCCCTTCCATGAAGTAGTTGAATGTTTTTAGGAGATGCTTAGATAGTGTGGGCAAGAATCTCTTGTAGTAGACATTATTGAAACCGTCAGGGCCAGGAGACTTAGTGATCTTTAATGATTTGACCGCCTCTTCCAGTTCCTCTTTTGTAATCTCAGCATTGAGGACTGTATTTTCCTCCTCTGTTAAGGTGGGGAGTTGACATTTGTTCAGGTATTGTGTTATGGCTTCTACTGCTATTGGCGCGGGGCGGCCGTTTTTAGATCTTAAGTTATATAGTTCGGTATAGTATTTTGTAAACTCCGCTGCTATTTTGTTATCACTATATTGTATCTCACCAGACTTACTCTTGATAGCTGTTATTTGGGATCTTTTTTGCACCCCTCTTAGTTTACTTGCTAAGAGTCTGTCAGCCTTGTTCCCCTTATCGTAATAGAGTTGATTTGTCCATTTGAGGGCCTTTTCAACATCCTCCAGCTGAATCTGCCTAAGTTTTGTTCTAGCTGTTACCAGCGTTTTATATATTTTTTTTGTGGGGTTAGCCTTATGGGCTTGTTCTATTGTTTTGATGCTATCTGTAAGTTCTTTAATTTGTATTAGGCGGGCTTTTTTCCTATGGGAGGCGATGGAAATAAATTTCCCTCTGATGTTTGCCTTATAGGCTTCCCATAGGATTGCTGGAGAGGAGATTGTTCCTGTGTTGAAAAAGAAATAGTCCTTAAGTGAGGTTCTAATTTCTCTTTCTATCTCCGGGTGGTTTAATAGTGAGTCATTTAGTCTCCAGGAATAGTTTGTTGTTTTTTCAAAGCGGATTGACAGTGTCAAGGTGATTGGGGCGTGATTGGACCAAGTGATTGAGCCAATGTCTGATTCAATGGCTGCCGCCATCACGTTTTTTGTGGTCAGGAAATAGTCTATTCGGGAGTAAGTCTGGTGAGGTGCTGAGTAAAAGGTATAGTCTCTCTGGCCTTGATGTTGGGATCTCCAAACGTCCACTAGTGAGAAACCTTTTCCCCTTGATTTGGGAGCAGGTTGTGCGGGGGGACCCATTGCGGTTGATCTATCCTCGGTAGGGTTTAAGACCATATTTAGGTCTCCCCCCTACTATCATCGATGATAGATATCCCGGGTCTACGCCTTCAAGAACAGATTGGAGAAATTCTGTTTGGTTTTCGTTTGGGGCGTATACATTGATCAGGGCAATTGTCGAGCCCGCTAAGGAGCCATATACCACAAGGAATCTACCCTCTGGGTCCACTGTTGTTTTGACATGGTTGAATGGGGTGCCTTGTTTGATTAGGATAGCCACACCCCTCTTCTTACTACTAAATGAAGCAAAAAAGCTTGTTGGGAACATTTTTTTGAATAAATTTGGGGGGTCTTGGGATGTGAAGTGTGTCTCCTGTAAGAATATAATGTCCCCCCCTGATTTTTTCATGTCCTGGAGGGCTAATCTCCGCTTCTTGTTGTTTTGTAGCCCTTTGACGTTTAATGAACGCACTTTAATAGGGGCTGTAGTTGTTATTTTTTTTTTGTTGTGGTTCGGGGACTCGGGTCTCGCCTTTCCCACTAGGGGAGACCTTGCTTCTATTTCTTGGGGGTATGATATACTTTAGTCTGTGTACTCGTTGGGTGGAGGGTGTTACTTCTCTGTTAGTCTTTTGAGGCTTACATTGGAACTGCCAAGGAGAGGGGGGGGGCAGGGGGGGCAGGGGAGGGGGGGGGGGGGGAGTAGATCTGCTGGGACAGGGTCAGCAGATGGAGAAGTAGTGGGATTAGGCCATTTGCAGGGCCTAATGTTGTGTTGCCGGGTCTTGCGGTGACCGGCATTTGGGCAAACTTGCCCTTTCTGGGGTGGGTCCGGAGCCCGAGGCCGGAGTGCAACAGGGATGTCTTGGCCCTATGTTGCGTGTGATGCCCTTCGTCCTCCCGACCCTTTGTTGTGGTTCTAGAGTACGTATTGCGGGGGGGGAAGGATGGAGGGGGGGGTGGGTTGCTGGGGGAGGGGACTCAGGGGAGGGTATGGAGGGGGGGAAAGGAAATGGAGAGAGGGGAGGGGGGGAATGATGGGTCGGGGGGGAGGGGGGGATGGTGGTGAGGGGGGGGGTGGAGAGGAGGAAGGGGGAGGGTAGTGCAGCGAGAGGGGGCTAGGGAGATGGGAGGTTGGGGAGGGAGTGGGGGGGGGAGGAGGGAGGGGGGGAGCAAGGAGGGGGGGAGGCGGGTGGAGGAGTCTTCTGGAACCCTTGGTTGGTCAGATATCGACCAGTGTTTACATTTGCTACACCTTTTGTGGGTATGTGGAGACCGGAGCATATTATACTTTCATTATTAAATTTGTTACACGGTATTACATGCTGCTTAGTGGTTGTGTTTTTTTCCTCTCATTTAGCTTTCAGGATACATCGTGTGGGGAGATGCCAGGCGGTGCGTTCGTTTGTGTCAACATTGCGGGTACATGGATTCTAACACATATTATACATGCATTAATGTGTTTTTTATCAGGTATTACATGACCCGTAATGGGTGTGTTTGTCACGTGCAGTTCCTACATTAGATCATTTATTTCGTCTCTGTCCTCAGTTTACCAGTTGGTATAGGAGACAAACTCTGAGCTCAGTGGTTCTTACAGCGTTTCCGTGCGGGTTAGTAAGAGGGGGATAGAGAGGGGGCGAGGGGGTAAGGGGGCAGGGAAGAGGTGGGGGGGGGGGAGGGGACAGGGAAGGGGGGGATGTAGGTGGCGGGGGGGGGGGAGGGGAGAGAGGGGAATGTATGGGGCTAGGGGAGAAGGACGGGGACAGGGGGGGAGGGGTAGGGGTAGGGAAGGGGTGCATTCTTATAAACTCCGGGGGGGGGGGGAGTCTCCCGTCTGGGTAGGTTTCAGATAGTGCATGTGTTCGTTACATCATTGTGGGTACATAGGTTCCTACACATGTTATACATTTGGCATTGTGATTTTCAACCGACATTACACATTTCATGGTGGGTGTCTTGATCACATACAGTCCCTACATTAGGCTATGTACTTTATTTCTGTTCTCGGTTTCCCAGTTAATGTGGTGGAGAACCTGGGAGCGTTGCCGTGCAAGTTGGAGAGAGGTGAGTAGGTGGTGGGCAAGGGAGGGAGGGGGGGTGTGGGTGGGTGGGTTGTTGGTGACGGGGGGGGGGGGGGGGGGGGGGAGGGGTCTCCCGTTTGGGCAGATGCCAGGCGGTGCGTTCGTTTGTGTCAACATTGCGGGTACATGGATTCTAACACATATTATACATGCATTAATGTGTTTTTTATCAGGTATTACATGACCCATAATGGGTGTGTTTGTCACGTACAGTTCCTACATTAGATCATTTATTTCGTCTCTGTCCTCAGTTTACCAGTTGGTATAGGAGACAAACTCTGAGCTCAGTGGTTCTTACAGCGTTTCCGTGCGGGTTAGTAAGAGGGGGATAGAGAGGGGGCGAGGGGGTAAGGGGACAGGGAAGGGGGGGATGTAGGTGGCAGGGGGGGGGGAGGGGAGAGAGGGGAATGTATGGGGCTAGGGGAGAAGGACGGGGACAGGGGGGGAGGGGTAGGGCTAGGGAAGGGGTTGTCATGGAACAAGAATCACATTCCTGCCCGACCCCCCTTCTGCTTGTCAGCTCCTTAAGTTCAGCTCCAGGCATTGGTTCCACATACACACGCTGTGCCTGTGTACATGCAACAATGTTGCATTTCTTGCCTCTGAGCACGTAATCAGTGAACTGCTACTGCAGCTTCTCCAGTCCTCCCAGTTAATGGACTTTCCCATGTTCTCCCCTGTCTTTTGCTGACAGTTAGTGCAGTCTCACTCAACCTTTAGTGTGACCCCTGCCCCTCACTTCCTTTTCCACCCTAGATTACAGTAAGTACAGACCTGTCTGCATCCACCCCTGGTAAGGCCTTTCTCTCTTACCATAGTCTAACCCCATAGAAGCATCCCACATAGAGAAGCACTCTCTGCCTACACTACACCTACAAGTTCCTGTGTTTTCTACTCCTGCAATAAAATTAAGAAAGACATTAAGGACTTGTCATGCTTTGGAAGAGGGAGGACATGAGTTGAGCTTACTGGAACTAATCATACATCATTCGTGACCCTGGTTCCAGGAAAGGGGTGCATTCTTATAAACTCCTAACAACTTTAAACTTTTAGGGATGGGGGTAGCTAGTGTCACTTTCGCTTTTTTTTTCTAGTCCTTGCACACAGTTTATTAGCGTTTGTTGTTTTTAGGGGCTCTGAGGATTCAGACACTGCTTGTGCGTGGGGGACTGTTCCAAGGACCGCGGATGCCACGTTTATATAGGTAATGTACTTACATTTTCGGAGGGTCTGATCTCATACCTGGCGTGGACAGGTTTGACAGCCTTTCATAGGTCTGTTTGTCTCGAGTCGTCTGCTGCAGCTAATCATGGGGTGATGGAGGGGGGGGGCAGGGGCAGTGGGGGCCATGGGGTCTCTCATCGATCACCGTTCTCTATGTAAATCTCCAACACATCCCCCCTCCTTCAACAGTAACCCCCCCCCCCCTCCCAAAAGAGAGGTCGCTCTCCTGTGAATCTGGATGGGAGCTTGGCGTCGGTTTTCTCGGCTGGCTCCTCTGGGGCGGGTGGGCCGTGCTTCGTGGTGGTCACTCCGGTATGGCAGGCGGCCTCCGATGGCTGCTGCAGCAGGTAGGTGTGTTCTCTCCCTCTGTCATGTTCCGTGTTATCCTCTTTACAACAGGCTGCGTAGGAGTCGTTGTGTCTTGTGGATAGACATCTCGCTGGATCTTCTTGGGGTGCTTGTGTGACACTTTGACGCTAGAACTGGGGATAAAAAGTTCGCTTTTTTTTTCCCTTTGTTTTTGTCCTGCGAGGCGTTCTGAGGCCCTCACCAAGGGACCCTCACTCTCCGGTCCTTGAGAGTTGGGTGGGTCGGAACTCCACGATGGAGGGGGGGGACAGGCCCACTGCTTTCGCCAGTCTGGACATCTTTGCAGGGTGTCTGACGACATGTGTCTTCCCATTTCTGATGACTATTAATTTAAATGGGAATCCCCATTTGTACTTAACCCCATTGTCTCTGAGGAGTATGGTCAGAGGTTTTAGTTCCATCCGTTTGTTGATCGTCTGTCTTGCTAAATCGTTATAGATTTGCAGATGGTCATCTTGGTATGTAAGCGGATCCTTTTTCCTGCAGGCTGCCATTAGCTTCTCTTTGGTGGTATAGTGATGTAACCGGACTATAATGTCCCTGGTTTTGTTTGGGTCATCCGATCTTGGCCCGAGGGCGCGATGGGCTCTGTCCATTTCAAAGTCCTTTTTATCTAGGTCCTCACACAGCGAGGAGAAGAGCCCTAGGAGATACAGCTGTAGTTGTTCTGATTGGATCGCCTCTGGTATTCCGCGGATCCTCAGGTTCCGCCTTCTCTCGCGGTTCTCCTGATCCTCGAGGTTGTCTTTTAAACAGCTAATTTCCATTCCAAGCCGGAAGATTTCATCATCCGCGGCTGTTTGTGCCTAGAGTGACTCTTCCATTTTTGTTTCTAGTGCTGTCGTCCGTTCAGTGAGGCCTGTGATATCTTGCCGCAGTTCTGTTACTGCGGCCTTCAGGTCCTTTTGTATAGAAATGTGCAGTTTATCTAACATGCCTGTCATCAAATCCTGCATGAATTCTCTGGTGAGTGTTGCCCCCGGGCTTTGTGCTTGCTCCCCTTGGTCTCTGGTCGCGGCCTGCTTCTTGGGGCCTCGTGTGCTTGCTGGTCCGGCGCCATCTTGGATTCTCGGGGTGAGATCCGAGCTCCGCTGAGACGGCAAAAAGAAGTTTTTAGCTCCCTGGCCGGGCGGCGCTTTTTGTTTAGCAGCCATTGCGGGGTTTTTATCTTGCTAGGAGTTAAGTTTTTTGGGGTCGGGGGTTGGGGTGAAGGGCGTTTGTATGACGGTTTATACGCGAGGGTCGGCGGAGCTCAGCTCTCACACGTCCATCTTCTCTGGCGTCCTGGACACGCCCCCAGGTGTTGGTTATTATACAAACGGTGTGCTGGTTATTCGGATGTGTCGTGTGAGGAACAATTCCCGCTTTGCTGGGAGCCATCGCAGGTGGAGGTGCTGCACCGAGTACAAGTTTACTCATAATACACATACCCCAGGTTCCCCGTGGCAGAAGCTCAGCTCTCCTGGTTGCCAAACAGGTACCGCACCACACAGAGGAGTAGTCAGAAACACCTACCCACCCCAATCTCACTTAGGGGGGGGGAAAGAGGGCCACATTTCGAGGCGCTGCTGAGATCCAGACCTGGGGTGCCCTGTTCCATTTTTTTTTGTCAAATTGTCCACCATGTTTGTAAAGTCCGGACACAAGGTCCTCGCCTGGGCCTTGAGGATAGATGTTAGCCTCCGCCGTGTGGTGGCCGTAGAAGGCCTTCCTGCAAATATATCAGAAGAGGAGGTCTGTGATCAATTGCATAAGATCCCCAGGTGGCAGCAGGCCTTTATTATAGATGTAGATGAAGACCCCACGTGGATCTCAATGCTTTTTGTGGTGACACACACGTGGGATATATGCCTGTCAGAGGCACTGTCCGCGTTGTTTATGCCAGGGTGCCCCCCTGAGGGTTACACTTTAGTCTACTCCGACCCAGCGCCATGGCAATTTTCCCCAAGTTGGCAGCGTGCCCGTGCTGCTGCGCTCGAGGAGGAGAATTAGCTTGCAGAGAGTTGTCCGGGATTGGCGGGAAACCCTAAGCCCCGCCCCTGCAACATGAGTGGCTTAGCACCGAGCCAGAACTATTCCTTGATAGAAAGTGCCCCTCCTCTAGAGTCCACCAGGGGGAGAGAGCGCCTTGAGCAGCAATCAGCCACTTCTGTTCCACATAAGAGAGTTAACGGATGCAGCGACATACACCCTCGGCTGTATAGAGTCATACGGGACCCAAAGTTAGGCTCACCCCTGGTAGTGTGCCCATGTGTAGTAGAAGACTGGAATGTGACTGATGGCTGGGCTGAGTTATCTACGTTACCATCAGTGCTCACGACAACAGTGGTAGATGGGGAAGGATGCCTGCACTGCCGCCTGAGCGGTTGTGATTGCCACGTCGGTGAATTGACCGAGGGCCCAAGTGTGCAGAATGCGAGCTACAGTTTCTGAAACCCGGGCTGCTGCAACCTACAGAACTGCCAGAAGAGGCGGAGGAGGAGGAGCCTGACCTCTCTACTAAAGTGAGTTACACTGCTAATCAGTCTGCCCTCATCCGCGAGGTTTCAGGGGGCCTGTGTGTCCAAAGTGCTGTTCCAGACACTGTTGCAGAGACAGAGTATTTTCCCCCTGGGAATGAAATAGACTGCGAGAGGTTACTTAGTGGAGAGAGCGACCTGTCTGAACCGCAGATTCCGGAATCACAGGGTAAGGTGTCTCTACCCCCATCCTCTCTTAGTGATTCCAGCGACCAACAACCAGCTGTGGTGATGCGCCCGCCGGCGGACCACACAAGTGAAGCTGGAGATAAAGAGCCAATTATCCCATCTGCTACGGATCCTGATATGGGCCCTTGTGCCCTACAATGGCCAGTCCGGCCTACCACAGTGGTACCAGCGGTCTCAGGCTTGGGATCAGTACCTGCTGACGACGACAAGGGTGAGTTGACTGCCCCAGGGGTGTTAGGTGTGAGCCTCCAGGTGACCGCGGAGCACGATAGCTCCTTAAGTCTGGCCACCAGGGCGAATGGCTCCACTCGACATCGCGTCCTGGCGGAGGTGTCCTCCTTAGAAGGTAGCTGCCCAGTGGTGCAAGTGGATCAGTACCTACCGCCTATCGTATAGGCGAAGAGAACAGTCAGTCCCATCGTGGTGTCCAGTGAAGCACAGATGGTACCTGACAGTGCTCCAGATGAAGAGGAACTCTTTGCAAGCCAGCGGAGTGGTGAGGAACCTCCTTACTCCCCACAGGCTCCTGATCTGAGTGTGAGCCCGTGCACTCCAACACAAGTGGTCCCAGGACTGGGATCCAACGCTCCCGAGGCTCCAGCAAGTAAGTGGACTGCCCCAGAAGTGCCAGGGACAGGTCCCGAGACAGCCGAGGTGGGAACTGACAGCATCCCTGAGGACCTGTTGGCCACCATGGATCACCGCAGTGGAAAGGTATCTACTCTTTACCCCCTGCAGAGTGAAACCGAGACATTGCCCATTGCTCGCTTCCCAGTGGAAGCCTCACAAGTACGTAGGGACAAGGACTGTGTGGCGATGGATTTAGTGAAAATTGCCTCCTTCAAGCCCAAAAAGGAGCGTTCCATTCACCATGTGGTGGACCGTGGAAAAGGCCAAGACCTCCTAGCCTATCGCATCCATGCCGCGGATGGCCGGGTAAAGGTCTGGCCAAGAGACATGGTACTATTCCGTCTACCAGGGGGAGGAAATAGTAAGAACCCTGTGACTGTTCCCCTCGAGCATGCTCTCCAAGAGATTTTTCCGGGGGAAGCTCACGAACGCAAAAGTGTGGTACCCCCACCTGATCAGTTAGGGGCACCCCACAAATGGTCTCAGCTGGCCTCGGTTATCATGTGTGAATAGCATTGTACCCTGATGTTTAAAGTCCAGAGTGATAAGTTGTACATATTATGCACTGCATTTTCATTGTATAACCTTATGTTGAGTGATGTCGTTCCCCAAGCGGGGACGTTGGATTTTTCACCAGGCGGAGGATGTAGCCATGTCCCCCTCTGTGTTGCTGCCCCCCCCCCCTCTGGACACTACCCACGGCGGTTGGGAGGTTAGCAGCCGCTCGTGGGGAGGTGTGGGGGCGTGTGCGCGCATAGCGCGCCTCTCACGAAGACTGCAGGTTGCCATGGACGCGTGCGGTCGCGTTGTTAGGGCTCCGGCGGGTCCTGTTGCAGGGCGCCGCCATAGTGAATTGCGCACGCATGCGCAGTGGGGATTTTGGCGCGGGGACCGGCAGGGAAGGCGCGAACCCTAACCTACCAGGGAAGGCTCTTGGAAGGGACAACAAGTCCCATGAGCCTCCGTAGCGCCCCACGTGACGCCAGGGAGCCAATAGGGCTAGAGTATCTCCCCGTGGAGGGAGATAGATACATTTCGCGTGCTGAAGAACGGCAGTTGGAGCTGGAAGCAAGAAGGGGAAGGAAGGGTGTAGGGAGCAAGTGGCTCCTACACCAGGTAAGGTCCCCCAGGTCCCAGACAGGCCCCAACTTCCCACCAGATTAGTGGGTAAGTGATAAGGGACGGCCCCTAGGTTAGGGACTCTGCCCTTAGGTTCGTGGGTGAATTCTTGTCAGGTCACAGCCATCAGTGCTGTGAGGGCTGACAAGAGAGCACCATGTGAGGTTGCAGTGCGTTGCTGCAGGGATTGGAAGTGTTAGGTAGGAGTCAGTTAGAGGGGACTCGGGTGGTACGGGAGAGGTAGCGTGGGTGCAGGGGGTGAGGGACCCACGTGCATAGGATAGGCTACCCCGTAGGCCCCTAGGAGTTTTTCCCTGAAGCCATTCAAGGTTGCTGTGCTGTAGGGACGGCCTATAGTAGCAGCAAGCATCACCGTAGTTCATAGAGTCAGTTAGGGACTCAGCAGACGCTGCGCAGCCGTTCAGAAGGTTGGGCACAGATCTTCGTTGTGACTGCAGAGGCCATCCTGGTGGGATCTCCCCGGACGGTGGATCCTGGATGTCGTGCATGAACTCGTCTGATCCTTTGTGAAGCCCGTTGCAGGCCCGAGCACTGGAGTGCTCGGCAGGTAACCCCCTTATCAACAAGTGCACCAACGATCCTATTAGCTTCTCTATTGACTGCGCTGTCACACATATCCTCACTCTGTAAGAGTGCGGGACATTGTGTGGGGATTATTGGACACGGGGTGGGATCACCCGGTGTAGGGGGAGCGTCCTGTGCGACGCCTTAGTTAGTGTCTCCTCTAGAGAGGGACACCTGTTATTCTGTGAATGTTATATGGTTCATATGTTCTCCAGTAAAGGTGTTGGTTATTATACAAACGGTGTGCTGGTTATTCGTATGTGTCCTGCGAGGAACAATTCCCGCTTTGCTGGGATACCATCGCAGGTGGAGGCGCTGCACCGAGTACAGGGTTACTCATAATACACATACCCCAGGTTCCCCGTGGTGGAAGCTCAGCTCTCCTGGTTGCCAAACAGGTATCGCACCACACAGAGGAGTAGTCAGAAACAGCTACCCACCCCAATCTCACTTAGGGGGGGGAAAGAGGGCTACATATGTATATACATAGATACATTAACGGGCATTAAATGGGACTGAAAAAATAAAAGACATGAATGAAAAATCAAATAAACCTGTAAAAGTAAAAATAATAAACTTTTCTTTTGTTTACTCACCATTTGATGCCCACTCACCGAAATCCAGGCGACCCGGAAGCACAGGAACCAATCCACAGGTAAACCATAAAATAATAAACCATAACAAATCCACGTCTGTGTCTTTTTCTTCTATTTGTAATCCTTCCCGTCTGTCTTGGGGTCTTCTTTTCTTCTTTGGGGTCTTTTGGGTTCTTCTCCGGCTTCTTCCATCTTTTTACGCCACGCCCTTCTTCTCTTCTTAGGAGGGGAGATGTTCCCTCCTCGGCGACTAGCTTCTAAATGAGGCGACATAGGCTTTTATAGGCCTATGACGTCACATTTTGCTCAAATGTTTCCCACGGTCCTGATTGGGCCGTGAGAAACATGTGATTTGGCCGGACAAAAAAAAATTGATGACGTCATTTAAAGACAATGAAAGCACAGCCAATTAGAATGGCTGTGCTTCAATTGCCTTTAAGATGACGTCATGAATAGAAACATGGCCGCCCTCACATGGTACGGTAGCCAATCAGAGCCCAGTTGAAAAAATGCCTAGTTGAGGCGAAAAGTGCCTTTTCGCCTCGCCGATGGCGGGGAAAAAAAACCGCCAAACACATTGGCGTTTTTTTTGCTTCTCGCCACGTTTTCGCCCCTTACTGAAAAGGGGTAGGCATTTTTGGCGTGAAACGGGTGAGAAGTGCCTTTCCGCCGCTTACTGCATGACCCCCATAGTGTCCCCTCCCCATACACATAATGACTTCCTCGTTCCTCAATACACGCACCTCCCTTACTTTGGGGGAAGGCCTCCAGTGGATGCAGAAGTTGGAAGTTGGGCCCGACTTCTTGTTGAATAGAAGCTGTGGTCTATTTTATTGCAATAACATTAATTGTGTTGCTTCCTTGTTTGGATAATGTGGAGGGATGTATGAGTTTGAAGACTCCCTCGATCATACTGTATGAATGTGTTTCCCTTGGTTTCATATTCTGGGGTAGTGTTGATTTATTCATTTTGTTCTCTTTATTGTTATGCTGCATATTTCTTAACCTTCACACTGCCTACATTTTTGTTCCAAGGATTGCACAAGAGCTGGTACTCACATGGCCTTTATACTATTTTGTGACTGAAGCTGACTGCTCATGCAATTCTCCAAAGGCACATGAGATAAACTGAAGGACAACAGGAAGAGGGATTTAGGGCATGTACATTACAGGCAAGTTTGTGAAACTAAATATGTAGTAATTGTCTTCATTGAATTACAAACAATAGTTTAAAATAAGCCTGATAAGGTTTTACTAACCCCATGTTTATCTAAATTGTTCAATACATTCTTAGAAGGTTCCAGCCCATCTAAAGAAATGTAAAACGCCACAATCATAGTTATTCCAATTATAGGCAAGGACCACTCTAACTGTAGTAGCCTATAGCGGATTTCCCAATACTCCCAGGCCGGCAAAATTTGGGGGCGGGAAAAATGTCCGCCCGCATATACTTTTGTCGCACTCTTGGGCCTAATGGGAAGTCATTTTGTCTGTTGTGGCCGGCTCCTTACCTGCAGCCCTCCTGGCCCTCCTCCTTCTGAACCACAGCGTCAAATGATGCCACGGACGTCACCAACATGACATCACGGCACCTTGCTAGCATGACAACGAGACATTGCAGCGTCAAATGATGTCATGTTTCCATGGGAATGTGACTCTGTGCAACGTCACATTGGTGACGTCCACGGTGTTATTTAACGCTGTGGTTCAGAAGGAGGCTGGGGCAGCAGGTAAGGAGGCGGACGCAAAATATGTGCCAAGGGGTGGCGGATTTTGAAAGCCGCTGTTGGTAGTAGATACAGACCTATTTCTTCATTGAACTCTGATATAAAAGTGTACGCAAAAATATTGGTACTATAAGTAGGCTTATTTTCGTGATGCATGAGTTCATACTGTACACCCGGAACAGGTGATTCATCGGTGTGAGAGAAGCTTCTGACAACACTAGGCGCCTACTGAAGCTAAAATACACCTGACACAGTCGAACAAAACCATGTTAGTGGTGTTGAGCCTAGATGTTGAAAACGCTTTTGATAGGTTGAATTAGGAATACATGTTTGATAGCTTTGGATTTGGGGAAACATTCAGAAATGTAATAAAAGCCTTGTACCTTAACCCGTCAGCCTCCATAGCAGTGAATGGCCAGCTATCAGAACAATTTGCTATAGCAAACAGAACTAGACAAGGCTTCCCCCTCTCCCCCTTGCTGTCGATCCTATCAGTGGAGCCAATTCCCTAGAGGGATTTAAGATTGCCCTATTCATGGACAATATAATATGAACTATTACAAAGCCCCTTATTTCACTACCTAACCTGTTTCAAACAATTCTCCCATTTTTAACCTTTTCAGGTTTAAAAAAAAATCATTCGCAATCGGAAGCTCTCTGTATCAATTTTCCATAAAAATTTAAAATAGCTTCAGATACATTTTGATTTCAAATGGGATTCATCAAGTATAAAATATTTAGGAATCCAATTACCTAAAGACTTTAACGATCAGAGTTAATTATGTCCCTTTATTAAAAACATTAGATAAAGATATCTCACTTTGGTTCACATATCCAATTTCATGGATTGGATGAATATGGGCAATTAAGATTAATATTTTACCACGACTGCTATATTATTTCCACACACTTCCAATAAGGGTTCCAATTAAGGAGATACTACAATTTCAAAAAAGGTCAATTAATTTGTCTGGAATGGGAGAAAAGCCAGAACAAACCAAAAGATTCTCTTTAAACAAAGATTCTGGTGTTCTGGGCCGTCCCTCATTTATAAATTATTACAAAGCGGCTCAATTAGGGCAACTGGTTATGTGGCACCCACTACACGGGATGAAGAGATGAGCCTATTAGGATTGGAATCTTTTATGTGGATGAGAAGAAAAGATAGACCAAAGGAGGCTTTGGAGGACCCAAATATAACACTTTATTGGCAACACTTTCAGTCAAAATGATATTTCAGATATTTGCTCTTTTGAAAACGTGTCTGAATATCAGAAATCAGACAAAGCTAATGAAACCCTTATACTACAGCTTGTCTACTATGGGCAACCCAGACAAAGAAAAGTACATGCTGGCTTGGAAACAGGACCTGAGATCAGATCTTGATTGGGAGGATTGGTAGGACATCTGAGAGGCAGTCACCCAGAGCTTGAACTGTGCCCTGATAATAGAAAACACAAGTCAGATTATGTACAAATGGTACAGAACCCCAGTAAAATTACATATAATGAACCCGGATATATCTCCACTATGTTGGAGAAAGTGCAGCCAAAGAGGTCCTATGCTCCATATGTGGTATGAATGCCCACAAAATTCAACCACTCTGGGACAAAATACAGTATTTCATATTTAATAAAACAGGGATAAAGCTACCCAAAGATTCATGATCCCTTCTTTTAAATAAGCCACTGGAAGGAGTAGCTGGATATGAAGCTAGGCTCATCACGCACATTATAAACGCTACTAAATGCCAGATTGTAGAGATGCACTGAACTCCCAACATTCAAAAAACAAATCAGAGAACAAATGTCACCTGTTATGTCTCATGGAAACATTAATCAACTACCTAGAAGATACTGGAAGCCGATTGTCATGGTAGCTTATGACAAGATATAATGAACACCAAATATCTGGGTTGAACTGAACGAGGCTTAGATATAATAAAATATATTTATTCCTTAAATAATGTGCACACAGCAATATAGTACAATTAACAGGCAAGAAGGTAACACTTACTTAGGGTTGGGGGATGGAGAAGTATCAGCTAGCAATTCTCCAGCAATCCGGTGACATTCAAGATGGTATCAGAAGAAGAACTAAAAACTGTAGGGTGGACACAGTTTATATACCTGTGTAACCCTATTCTTAACATTGAATACAGACTATTGGTGAACAATTATCTGTATCCAATCCCTAACTTGGAGACACAGGTTAGCCCATGCCCCCCAGCTATTTAGCCCATGTGTACTGGGACTCTATGGGTAGCCCCATAATTAAATCAGGGGCGACGACCAGTTTACCAAATGAAGTATCTGCATTGTTTGTAGGTGTAGACATAACACTAACAAAC
Source organism: Ascaphus truei (assembly GCA_036426205.1). Taxonomy (NCBI): domain Eukaryota; kingdom Metazoa; phylum Chordata; class Amphibia; order Anura; family Ascaphidae; genus Ascaphus; species Ascaphus truei. Next base: position 8,225 of record WSYH01000767.1, on the reverse strand, counting down.
CACTCCAGTTTGATGATTCTCCACCCTCAGGTAACAATTAGAGTGGCAGAGTCTGTTGATTAGTACTGGTCTGTTGATTAGTACTTAGTGTAAACAATCCGGGCAGTTAACTTTTGATCACAGTGCTTAGGCTCAATCAGCCGGCTGCCCTTCATGACCTATTAGCATAGCAGATGGTCTGCATTTTCAGAGCAGATCCAAAATACCATACATATATACTTTAATATCTACACATATTAATAAGTTCCATTCTGGTGGGCTCAGTGGGTCGAAATTTGCCAGTTCTTAATGCCTACATTGACTCCACACATTGGCCAAATATCAACTCTCTGCGACCTCCAGAACTGGAGATACAGAAATGCACTTTAAAACATTAAAATACAGGATTATAATGAAACATGGGAACAGGGGAACATACATTTTTCATGACATGACAAGGTGTAAGCCACATTCCTGGACCGCAGTCCAGTTAACCCCTTGCCTCCCTGGTGAGGTCAGGGGGTGGCCATATGGGGTGCAACCCCTTTAATACCGGGCCAACCCCCCTCTCCCTCTACAGCGGCTCCTAAACATGTGGGAGCCCCCTACTAACTCTGTGGGCACTCGGGTATGTAAAATGTAAATGTAAAAGACAATCAGGTGTATGTACAATATATACAATGTATGTTGCCTAAACCCCACCCAACCCCCTTCTATTTACTCCCCCTCTATACTGTAATATTGTAAAACCATAAATTAACAGACTAACAAAAAATAACAAATATGTCCAATGGGCGATGGCCCATATTCTTTGACATAATGGATAAGTTGCATAATTAATTAATTGTGTAACGACCAACACTTTTTTGCCCATTGGCAGTGTTGCCGCTCAGCTGCCAGCCGAGTATGTTGAAAAGAGGCCATTGTTCACATTCTTCCTTCCTGTTTCTTTTTTTTTTTTAATTCTTTGGCAGAGAAACCAAACATGCAGCTGCATTTAGAAAACATAGTTAATACCCCTTTCTCTCCATGGTTCTGTTGCTGCAATTTGCAGACTGCCTAAATATATGCTTAACCCTTCTCCTGCCCATTGTGTATATTCAGTCAGGTCTTGGTGGAGGGTTAGGAAATTGCATTAAGTAAAGTACAAGTTGGAAGCGAACATTAATTGTGTGGAGCCAGCGACAAAGAAAAGCCATGAGCATGGCAGTACCAAGGGAAATGGTTGTATGTGTATATATAACCAATGAATTATAAGCTCAATTTACATTACAGTAATTAACTATTGGACATGGTAAACCCTAGTTAGATTGACCTTGGCGAAGTCTTCCAGAGTCTCTGATACTAAAAATAGATCATAAACTCTGCAGACCATGAAATTATTGACCAGGGTTGTAGAGAGCTGTGTTCAATAGCAAAGCTACATTAAAAAATATGGGTTGGATGTGTTTCTTTTACAAACTAATCACTTTACTGTTCATCAGCTCACTCACCTACTGTATAACGTGGTAACAATAATATTTCTGATCCCTTTCACCTCTCTAGAGAGCAGAAATGTGCTACTGTATCAGTATTCCATCATAGAGGTGGTTATAGCAATGCATTTCTCCTTGCAGTCTCCTCCTCTCTTTGCTGTCTCTCCTCACCTCCCTTCTCTATCCTGGCCTGCTTCTCTTTGCACTCTCTTCTCCCCGCCTTACTGTGTCTGCTATTCTCTGTGCACACTTAACTCCATCCTCTCCCACTCATTTGTCTCCTCCTCTCCTTGCTGTCTGTTTCCTGCTCCTACTCAACCTGCTGTATCTCCTCCCCCACGTACACTGCTCTTCGTTGTCTCTCTGTCTCCTCTCTCCTTGCTGTCTCTCCTTCCCCCTCCATTATGCCCTGCTTCCTCTTTGCACTTACCCTCCCCTGCGTCTAGTCCTCCCTGTGCATACTGCAGTACACTGCCTCCTCTCCTACTCATCTGTCTCCTCCTTTCCGTTAAAATCCCCTGTGCCAGTGTTTCCTGGGTGAGTGAGAGGCCGATCAGTCTATCAGGGGGATGTATGCATGTACTGTATAGCTTTATTTATATAGCACCAACAGTGTAGTCAGTGCTTTACAAAGACAATCCAGTACAGGGAATTATAATAATACAATAAGCGCAGCAAAGTCAGACTATAGGAAAGGAAATCCCTGACCAGAGAGCTTACAATCTAGGGGTATGATGGGAGACTCACAGAGACAGCCGGTGAGGGAGTACTATAAGTGCTGTAGATGGTAATGCTTGGTCACAATGGGTGGTAGGGGTGACTGCGATTGTGGAACAGTAGCCTTGAGTGCAGGCTATTGGGATGCTTTTTTGAGAGGTGAGTTTTAAAGTTGGTCGGTAGTAAATGAGATGGGTTAACACCATTAGCAGGGAAAGAGGAGGCAGGGAGGCGTGAGCGAGAGCAGGAATGTGTATGGCTGAGTCCAGGATTAGGAGAGATATCCCCAGCAGCAAGGGAGGAGAGAGAAACGAGGAGAGAGAGATGCAGGGAGAGAGAGAGAGAGACAGAGAGAGAGAGGGGGGGAGAGAGTTTATTGAGGGGTGTATATGTTGTTGGGAAAGGTGTGTACATAGTGGTGCAGTGCATGGGTACAAGCATGGGTGGAGAGGAGGGGAGCTGACAAAATCTGGATAGGAGGAGTGTGCGGTAGTTGGAGAGAACAGAAAAGTTTACAAAGCAGTGAGGAAATAGCAAACAGGAAAAAGCAATAGTGAGGGCATAATTAAATGCAGGGAGAGAGGTAGAAGGAGAGAGCTAAGAGGAGAGCATTTGCAGGTATTGGAGGATAAGAAAAGAAGAAGTTGAAAGAGCAGATGTATAAATCAGGCCTGGGAGGTCAGTTTAGCACAACATATTAAACAGCAGCTTAGAAAGTTAGTCTTTAGATGTCCAAAAATTGGCAGGCAATTTAGAAAGCCAAGTTCTCACAGTTGCAGGGTTGATGATGAAGTGCAGAGTTAATTCTTGTATTCTTCACCTCCAATTCATATGCGTCACTTAAGATGTTACGCTGCCAATGTGTTGTCTCATTGGCTGTCCCTGGGTGAGTGACAGGCTGTTCAGACTATCCCAGAGGGATGTGCAGACATTCTTAGGGGTCTATTCAGGAAACGGCAAAAAGGCACTTTTCGCCAGTTTCTCGCAAAAAATGCCTGCTGCGATTCAGTAAGCCCCAAGAAGCTGGCGAGAAGAGCAAAAATCAACTTTTATTTTTGGGGAAATTTTTTTTTACGGCAGACACGCGGCGAAAAGCCACTTTTTCAAACTCGCTGAATTCTAGTAGTCCCGATCAGCTTTTCACCACTTCTCGCCACTTCTCACCGGTCCAGAATTGAGAATTCCTCTCCAAATCGTCCCGCCACAAAAAGTTGGCAAGTGGGTGGGGAGAAGCGGTGAAGAGCGGCGAGAGAGGGGACTTAGAAAAAATCAGGCCATTTTCCTACCTCGGAGTGATGTTGGGGGTCTCCGGAGCTGATACCCATTAATACCCGCACTGGATACCCCCGGCATGCATCCGATGGCGGAAAAATGCATTTACAGCCTACTTCATTACCTTAGTGGCTAACCACCTGTGCCAGTCTTATTGTGGGTAGTGGGGGTGGGTGCAGGGAGTAAATACTTTGGTTGGGGTTTAGGCCTTGCGAGGGGACTGCGGGTGGAGTTAACACCTTCATTACCGTAGCAGTTAATACCGCTAAGGTAATGAAAGGGTTAACCCCTCCCGCTACCCACCCGCAAGGTCTAAACACACATCCTTGCGGCTAATACCCCCTTCACCCACCCACCCCCGCTACCCACAATAAAAACAATACACACTACAGCCCCACTACCCACCTCCTAGGCCCTCAATAAACATTACTATATCAAATACACTACCCATCCCCTGTGCCCCAAACAACCCCTATACCCCCCTAACATACATTACATTTTTTTTTTATGCATAGGAATGATACTATAGGCTGGCGGTGGCCCTCGGGTGGTCTCGACAGGTGTCCGGGGGTCCCCGCAGTACCAATTCTGTGCCCAAAAAAATAAAAATACATAAATACTTTGAAATAAATACACCCCGCCCCCCCCCTAGCACATACAGTACAGTAATGGGCAAACTTACTATTATCCACATATGGATAATAGTGCATTTGCCCATTTAAAATACAATAAGCAGCATAAATAAAATAAATACATCTTGCAATCACCCCTGCCAGGCACCCACGATGAAGGCCGTCCTCATCCTCACCCCGTCCCTGCCCTCCGGTGCTGCAAAAATACACAAGAATAAAAAGAAACAATCTAATGTCCCCTAACCCCTTAATCAACTCATCACATTTCCATGGTACTTGAAACCAATCAGATCGTGGGTACTAAATCCCCAATCTGATTGGCTGTAGCAGATATTTGGGGGAGAAAGGATGTGATGTCATCCAAAGGGAGTCACATGGTACTTGAGCCAATCAGATTGGGGATTTAATTCCCACAATCTGATTGGCTCAAGTACCATGTGATGGCAGCCATCTTGCTTTTGATGACGTCATCTTAAAGGGAAATGAAGCACAGCCATTCAGATTGGCTGGCATCATTCCCTTTAAATGACGTCATTAAATAAAAAAAATTAAAATCACATGGCCCAATCAGGGCCGTGGGAACCATTTGATGGAAATGTGACGTCATAGGCCTATAAAAGCCTATGACACCTCATTTTAGAGCAAGAAGCCGAGGAGGATGGACCTCTTGAAGGAAGAAGAGGACAAGGGCGTGCCGGATGAAGACACAGATGAAGAGGAAGAGACAGAAGAAGACCCCGAAAACGCCAGAAGAGTGACGGTATGAATTGCAAATTTATAGAAAGCAGAAAAATATATATATATTTTTTTTTTTACTGGTTCCTGTGCGTGGATTGGTTCGTGAGTATGTGGTGTCCCCGGGATTCGGTGGGTGAGGTCATCTAAAGGTAAGTAAACAAATTAAATGTATGGTTTTAAAAAAAAAAAATTTTAATGTGATAGATTTTTTTTTTTAGGCAAAGTTATTGCCCCTGTATTTATGTATGCCTCTATGGCTATACATACATAACGGGACAATATACTGCACCGACACACTTTATTCGAGCAAATACCCGGTATGTACCTGGCAGATACCTGGAATGCGCCACTCCTAACCTCTGACAAGCCCCGTTGCATTTGCCTTCCCAGCCTGGGTTCATGCCTGGCTGATGGGCGGCTGATCTGTTAAATGATAATGATTAGGATTTAATAGGCTGCAATGCTTCGCGTGTCTACCAGATGGCATAAATTCATGAATTGTAATGCAGTTTATATATATATACTGTGCAGTATTGCAGCCAGCGGGAATAAAATGCTTCAATCCCTGCTTGGAAAATAACTCAATGTACTCGGGCAGAAAACAGTCACAAACCTCAATACACCCGGGTATACCCGAATTCGTGGGACTAGCCAAGCTCGAATAAAGTGTGTCGCCAGTGTATGGTTGTTTTGTATTTTTATTTTTAATGTTATTGAATGTTTTTTTATGACCATTTATTGCCCCTGTATTTACGTATCTCCATATGGATATATATACATACAGGGGCAATCAATGCTTGTATTGCAAATGCTTGTTTTGATGTATTTTGTATGTGTATGTATATGTATGTGTGTGCCATGTAATTTTTAATTTTATTTAGTTTGATGTAATTTTTGTGTTTTCAATAGTTTTTTCCGGGGTGGGGGGCTTGCTTTTTAATAGTGGCTTATTTTTGGTAGTTAGATTTTGGCTTATGGTGGTTACTTTGAACTTGCATTTATTTCAGAATGGTTTGATATTGTGGTTTTAATAGTGAATTGTGTAATTTAATTTTGAATTGGATTAATTGATGGTCATTTATTTCTGTTTACTTCTTGCTTTGTTTTATTTTATTATTGTTTGGATGGCATTGTATATTGTTTGGAATTGTTTCTTTTAGTTTGAACATTGATTGGCATAGTGTTACATAATGCACAGATTATTTGCATCATGTACACACTGTACCTCAATTGCTTGATTGGCATTTGTTATAGCTATATTTGGCTAGGTGCTGTGTTTTCTTTTGAGATGTGCTTTATTTTCTTTTGCAATGTGCTGTGTTTTTTTATGTGGCTATGTGATGTTTTGATTTGGCTATGTGATGTTTTGATTTGGCTATGTGATGTTTTGATATGTTTTGGTAATCCTTAACCATTTCTTTGTATATTGGTTAATCATGCCCACATTATCATATTATATATATATATATATATATATAAGGAGATACGGCTGTAGTTGTTCTGATTGGATCGCCTCTGGTATTCCACGGATTCTCAGGTTCTGCCTTCTCTCGCGGTTCTCCTGATCCTCGAGGTTGTCTTTTAAACAGCTAATTTCCATTCCAAGCCGGAAGATTTCATCATCCGCGGCTGTTTGTGCCTGGAGTGACTCTTCCATTTTTGTTTCTAGTGCTGTCGTCCGTTCAGTGAGGCCTGTGATATCTTGCCGCAGTTCTGTTACTGCGGCCTTCATGTCCTTTTGTATAGAAATGTGCAGTTTATCTAACATGCCTGTCATCAAATCCTGCATGAATTCTCTGGTGAGTGTTGCCTCCGGGCTTTGTGCTTGCTCCCCTTGGTCTCTGGTCGCGGCCTGCTTCTTGGGGCCTCGTGTGCTCGCTGGTCCGGCGCCATCTTGGATTCTCGGGGTGAGATCCGAGCTGCGCTGAGACGGCGAAAATAAGTTTTTAGCTCCCTGGCCGGGCAGCGCTTTTTGTTTAGCAGCCATTGCGGGGTTTTTATCTTGCTAGGAGTTACGTTTTTTGGGGTCGGCGGTTGGGGTGAAGGGCGTTTGTATGACGGTTTATACGCGAGGGTCGGCGGAGCTCAGCTCTCACACGTCCATCTTCTCTGGCGTCCTGGACACGCCCCCGAAAGAGATTCATTTTAAAGCGGAGAATCCTGTATTAAATTGAAAAGTGTTTTAAACTGCATTTGTGTATCTCCGGCTCTGGGGGTCGCAGAGAGCTGAAACTTGGCCACTATGGAGAATCCCCTCCGGCATGAGGGATTGGCAAGTATCAGCCCACTGGGCCCAGCAGAACGGATTATTTAATATGTTAAGGTATTAAACTATGAATTGTATTTTGGGTCCGATATGAAAACTCAGAGCCCATCTGCTATGTTAATGATCCGGATGGCAGACAAATGGCCAATCATAAAACTCCTGATCAAAAACTCCCCCACCCTGCTTGTGTATGCAAGCACAACAGTATGCAGGACATGGGTACTTGAGATTAAGTGTTGTAATTCACACCGTTGACAAAGGGCATCCTGGCCAAGCTAGACTTGAAGACGCCAGGCTTGTGGGAGGGGGACTGAGAAAATAAGCCCCCTGTTTAGAATATTACCCACCCAGTGGGCAGGTATTACGGTGCCCCTCAGGTGAGGTGGCAAGGAGAGATTGGGTGCAGGTAATTGTTCTCCAATGGCCTACACTCAATAATAAGGTATAGACTGGAGATTGTATATAAACCAGTGTCCAGCCTATACTCTGTAGTTCTTCGTGTCTTTTCATGATGTCTACATCTGAAACTGTATTATGGAAGAAATTGCCAATCCTGTATCCTGATTGCTTTCTTGTCCAACCCTAAGTAAGTGTATATTTTGCCTGTTATTTGTATATCTTGTATGTTCACCTTCTTTAAGGAATAAACTTTAATTTATCATATCTAAGTCGTGTTCAATTCAACCCAGAGATATTTTTGGTGTGTATATTATAACCTTGTCATAAGTTACCGTGACAAAGGTTTTCAGTGATATACTCGGACATGGTCACTGTCTCAGGCAGGGACAATGGATATGACCTGGCTTTAGGAAAAGGGTCACCCGGAATGAAGTCAATCGGGCAGTCGAAAGAGCGATGAGGGGGAAGCTCTTCGGATTTGGCCTTACTGAAGACATCCAGGAAGTCTGAATAAACATCTGGTAAGGTGGTGCCCTGCGGGGAATGGGTCTCCAACACGGCCAGTACCGCAGCGGGCGGAGAAGATGATTCCACCTGGGAGGATCTCCATTGTACGGGAAACTCGGCAGTCCAATCAATGATGGGATTGTGTAGTTGCAGCCATGGTAAACCCAGGATGATTTGAACCGAAGGGGAATGGATGACATCAAAAGAAATGAGCTCTAAATGTCCATCCTTCATAGAAAG